>FIZR01007417.1:0-17842 GCA_900060175.1 Ferrisia virgata
TTTGAGAAAAAAATAAAAATAAAAATAAAAATAAATATCTGACATGGCCAAAAATTGTCTTAATGGCCTTGTAGAGCCCAAAACAGATTTTGTTAGTATTCCCTCCACCCCTCGCCCCACCAGCCGTTAGTCGATAGACTGTAATACACTCTGGTTTTCATTGACAATATGGCATAGAAAATCAGGCTTAAAAAAGTGACTCGAGAGTGGCTTTTCTCCTATTTGCTGAAACTAAATAAATAAAATATACGACGATATGTACCCTATTATCTATTTATACTTTATTACGATATATCTGATACCTCGAGTAACTTATTAGTAACACTTCTTAAATGTATATATTAAAAGAGAACGTAATTAAGCCACATATACCTTTACATGTATAACATGTTAGAGTAGTATATTGCGGTGAATTAAATGTATACTCGGTCCAATGTATCTACATATGTATATGCGTATTCGTACATACATATGTAATATGGTTATGGTACCAGTATACGTAAAAGTATACATTATATAGTTTATATTATCGTTATAATGTACCATTGCGGACGAGGGCGATGATGTGGCCACAGCATCAACAACAGAAGGAAAACGAAAAGCCAAACATAAAGAAAAAGAATTATGAGTCGAAATTCACATCCGCACATTCGCGTATATTAAAAAATAGCTACACAAATAAAATAGCTCGCCATTTAAATTGTGTATTGTATTAGTTAAAACGAATTTAATACATTTTCACATAAAACTTCGCCATAGTGTACGTAGATAGATAGACGTACATGTATACGGGTAGGTACTTCACATCTACCGCACGTTTACGTTTTTCCCCATGTACGAGTACACCCTGCACTCTTCAACCCTTCACGGTAAAAAATGGCACGTTCGAGGTACTTCATCCCTTTCGCCGGTATTTACGTAAATGTATTTTTACAGTTAGTGAGGAGTCTGTGTATAGTAGGTAATGGTAGCACACATAAGCACAACCGGAGCTCGGAGGAGTTTGAGATAACGAAAAATACCTACCTTGTACCTCTACCTACGTCTTCGTCTCTACCGTGCCTGCCTCATCTTTATGTCTGCGTTATGTCGTGATGCCGCATGCCGCATGCCGGAATCGCAGCCGCTTAAATAAAAAGTAATAATATGTTGTTTCGTAGCTGGATTTTAACGGCTCTACCGTACGTAGTAAGTTGGCCTTTTTCGTATAGGCGAAGGAAGCCTATATACTACATAGAAATTACAATTATATTGCGAACGAAATTTATATCTGTGCTCCCGTTTTTGTGTTGATACTATTGCGTGAGCGAGTTTTGTTGCTGGTGTTAAGTTTTCTCGCTATCTCATTTGAGCTTCTCTCGCGATACATGTACTTAAATCGTATCTTATGTATATGAATAACAATGAACGCCTTGTGCACGTGTATCTTTTTATTTTTCTCTGTCGACTCTGGTTCTGTTATCATGTGTGGCTCGATGATTGAAAAAAAAGATTTTCCCTAACAATTTGGCGAATTTTTATCATTTTCTAGCCGCATTTTGTGCATTAAAATCAGCCTATTATAGGCTATCAACTTACGGTGGAGGGGAGGAGGCATTACCAAGAAATCCGGTTGGTGTGTTCGATAACCATTGAGACCATTTTTGGTCATGCTAGATATTTATTCCATGTTATTTTTAACATCGAAAGATGTTTTGCAGGGCATTATACAAATTTGTGTAATCAATTTTAGTATCAACAGTAAACCATCGAAATCTGGATTGTTCACGTTTTCATGGTCTGAATCGTGAACAGTTGGATTCTGTTCGACAGAAAAGTTAGATATTATGAAAAAAATACCAAGCAATTTTCAAAATTCCTAATGCTAAAAACAGGTTGCAAATTTTTTTTAAAGTTAAGTCATGTACAGATGAAATTTGGACTTCTGCTGGAACGTAGAGAAGCGATGACATTGAGAATTTCGAAATTCTTGTGTTTTTTCTCAACATTCAAGTTGACGTTCAAGATGTTGATGGTCCGAATATTGATGTTCAACTGTTGACTATTCGCATCTTGATGATCCACTATGGATGGTCAACTCTTCACAGACTACAGTTGATCATGAACTGTTGATGGTCATTGGTCAAGTGTTAAAATGTCAGAAATTCTAGCATTTTTTTCTTAACAATATTCAAGTTGACGTTCGAGATGTTTGTAGTTTTGATATTGATGGTCAATTGTCGACAGTCCAGATCTTGATGGCCCATTATGGACAGTCTACAGTTGACTATCAACTGTCGATGGTCATTAGTCAAGTGTTAAAATGTCAAAAATTCTAGCATTTTTTTATTAACATTACTCAAGTTGACATTTAAGAAGGTGGTAGTTCAGATATTGGTGGTCAACTGTTGACCGGCCACTGTTGACAGTCCAGATCTTGATGGCTCATCATGGACAGCCGACTTTTGACAGTTTACAGTTCATCATCAACAGTTGATGGATCTGGACCATTAAGAGTTGACAGTCTAACTACTGATGGTCCACTATTGATGGTCAATTCTTGACAGTCCACTGTTGACTATCCAGTGTTAATGGTCGAGTGTTGACTGATATGGACCATCAATTTCAGAGTGTCTAACGGTCGTAATAAGTTGAGCTTTTTTCAAAAAGGTCATGCAGGTCCTGAAGAGTCGAGTTTTTTGACTAATTTAATCTCATTTACCCAAAAAGTCAAGCTTTTTTTTTCCATTTATTAATATTTTTTTCCCTCGACACTAAAAATCATTTGCTCAGCCCAATACCGACGGAAATCAGTTAAATTTAGACAGTGGGTTTTGATTGGTGCCAGATTTCTTGTTTTTGAACAGGGAAGACTTCAAATCAAAATTCAGTTATGTCCAAATTTGGGGAAGGGGGTGCCGAGGGGTTAAAATTGAAAAAAATGTTTTTTAAAAGAATCAATAGCGAATCAAAAGTTGTCTATTATATCCAGAGATCATCCTCCCAGCTCAATTAGGAGGGGTTATATGGAGAGTTTTTCCTTTTTTGACTTTGAGCAAAGTCTGCCTCACGAATATCCCTCCCCCCCCCCTTAGTAGAGGTCGTAAATATGCTTTTTGAGGGTTATAACTTTTCAGCCGTATTACATCTGCCTTTTTCTTTCCCTCCTCATCCCTCCTTTCTCCTCTCCCTTCCATAAATCAGCAAAAAAAACTACTTTATAGGAGCTGTAAGGGGGGAGTGGGTACAATAGAGCTGACAAATCTAAGTACAGGTATGACCTGTATTAAATCTGTGTACCGGATTTTGAAGCGTAATTTGAAGGGTAGATATGCGAAGAACACTCCTTCTTCAATGTCGAAACGGAAGAAAACCCCTCATATCTGCCCTCCTAATTGGCTTAGGAGGTTGATTTTTAGACATACTACGCAGATCATTTTTTTAAGATTTATGCAGTTAAGCTCCCTCGCCCAAATTTGGACACGATTTAATTTTAACTCAAAGTCATCTCCGGTCCAGTTTAAAAAAAAACCTCGAGGCTCGAAATAGTCAAAAATGTAGAAAAACGTAATTGAAATATAAAAAATTGCCTTCGTTTCCCCCCATGATTTTTTTCCTATTTTCTTTTCTTTTTTTTCCCCAAGTCCATGCGGTTTCAAAATTCAAAAATTTGATGCGCATAAGCCTTAATTTTCTATTGTCATAGCACGAATTCTTTGTGAATTGGTTATTTATTAGTAATTTTATTTTGGAGGGGTGGGAGATGGAAATAGGTAGAATTGATATTTTTTTTTAGATAAAAAAAAGCAAAAATCTCCACATCTACTCCTAATTACTTTAGCAGGCTGATTTTTGCATATAATATACTACTTTTGATTCTCCGTCAGTTGGTTTGAAAACAAACAAATTTTACGAATTTTGTCCCTGAGCATCTCTTTCACAAAATTTTTGAAATGGGTGATGTTATCTCAATGTCATCGCCACTCTTATGTACGAATCCGCCACAAAATAAACCTACATTAACCCGATTTGAGCGATTTTGGTCAACAATGAAATTGGTAAATCACAGTGATGTTGGAATTTGGAAGGAGGGAAGCTAAAATCCAAAATTAACCATATTTTCGAATGAGGTATCGAAATGTAGTGAATTTCACCTCGCGATCTCGAATCTGATGATGATTTGACTCTAACTCCCGTATAAAGACCCTTAACAGATGGGGGGGGGGGCAAAATTCAAAATTGTAAATATTTTTAAGTGTTACATCGAAAGTCTGATAGTTCGAATATTTTATTTCGAATGTAACTCTAGTATTACTTCAAAATTCCAAGGATGGTCGTAAGCAAGACCAAGGGAATAACGTTCAAATTGAAAAAATTTTGTAATTCGGTTATTAAAATGCAGGTAACTCGACCTTCTGGTTTAGGGTTTTTAATTATCTAATATTTCAATCTTGAAATTCAACTTGGGTTGTCAAGGTTTTATTTTAATATTGTAATGATGGTAGCTACGTGAAGAATAAATAAGATGTGTTTTCGGATTTAATTTAAGTATTGAACTGTGTGAAAATCAGAAATGAAAGCGTGAGGCCCACTACAAATATCAACTAAGATACAAAAAAAATAATACTATATAAATTGCCATAATTACTTCATATACAGGCTGAAATCATGTTAAGTATAAGTTTATAATTGAGCAGGAAATTGGAAACTTATTTTATATTTTTATAGAATTAGGGTAAAATCTCGATCATTCATAGGCCTAAATGTACCTAAATAATCATTTTTTTTTTCATTCATCGTATTGGTACTTTAGATAGTTTGTAAAAATAATAGGAAAAAATTCGATACAGTTATGTTGTGTATATTATACAAACGCTTCTAACCATATCCACGTGCATTATATGGAAAATATTGCAGCCTATATACGAAGTACAATATATACGTAGTATGAGAGTAGTACGAAATCGTAAGTAATGTAGCGTAAATTTACTTTTTCCACTCGATGATTCTTTTACTTTGGCAAGTCAAAGTTGTTTAATTAGGGATGATAAAAAAGTGCCATTTTTTTGCGGCGTACCTAACAAAGAGTTTGGGGTTTTGTCCTTAATGGTTTGGCATTTTTTATATTCTGCTTGGTGTTTCTATATAGGTAGGTAGGTACCTACTACCTACCTATATGTGTGTGTCCTGTGTACGTATTCTTTTGATTTTTATTTTATTTTTTTTCGGACGGAAAAATTCAGAGGTTTACAAAATTGAACGTTCACTACGAAACAGAACTAGACCGAGAGAGAGAGAGAGAGAGAGAAAGAGAAAGATATGTATTGCAAAGTGAAAAAAAAAGGACCATGTATAGGAAAATGCGTGCTTAGTGGTAGTGTGTCGTTTCTAGGTTTATTTACGTTTATCACGTGTGTATAAATTTAATTTAATTAGCTCGAATGTACGACGTTTTGCTCTTTTGCAGCCGGAAGAGAGATGAATTGTTTTCACTTTTCAGGTATTTTATTCGTTCGAGTGCGACTTTTAAAATGATTATTTTTTTCCCTTCGTTAATGAAATTCTCTCGTATATTGAATTCCATGTTTAAGTGATATTTGTGCTGTGTAAAGCTACAGTATAATATATTTGTATGTGTGGAAATTGTTACGTGGGTAGATATTTAAGTAGAGATACATGGGAAAATTAAATTTTTCGACGAGCAGTAGTATTAGCGAGGTTTTTTTTTTTTTTTTTTGAATGGGATTGAATACTATTTGATAATTTTTTTTTCTTTTTCTTCACTTACTCAATTACTTATATTATCTGTTTTTGGATTTTTTTTCCACATTGAATTTCTCAATAGAGAATTCGTTTTCTTTTTGTATTTTTTTTTTTCTTCCAAATTCAAAGGTAAAATTGGGAATAAAATGTTTTTAATTTTAACCATCTCAGAGTTTTCTAACTTCAAAATAGCTTTGGTAAAGTAGATACACGAAATTGCAGCAGCGATGAAAGCTCGTCGCTTTTTTCTTATGTGTATTCTAAACATTGTTTGTTTTTCTCGACTAGAAGGAAAGTGTCTCTCTTTGTTTCAAATACACAATTAAAAAATTATTAATTTTGACGACGCGACGCAACGCAAGAAAAGTTTTATATTTCGAGGAAAAAATTGTACTTCTTTTAATTGGTAGTAGGGTTTTTACGTCGAAATTTCTATATGGGTTTCCTTTGGTGATATTTTTTTGACGTTTTGTAGCCATTTTTTTTGTTCAATTTTTTTTTCTTTTCTTCAAATGCCAATTAATACTACACATCACTTTACGATGATGTTTTAATTGGCCGAATGATGAAAAAATTTAGAAAATATACGGCCAAAAAAGATGTTAATATTTTATATTTTTAATGTGTTTTTTTTTTTTTTTTTTTTTTTTTTCTCTTATTTTTTTTTTTTTGTCATGTTGTTGTAGAAAACCTTGGTGAATGTGGGCATGAAGAGTGGTACTGAGAGTAGAATATCGACGAGATCTGCTTTTAATGTGATGAAACACATGAACGAGTTCTCAAAATAATACTGGAAATGGCGAAAAAAAAATAAAAAATTTCAAAATTTGGTCTGAGGGTCATTAAAATGTTGTGTGTGCCTTAATCATGTGCAATGTTGATCAAATTTTCTCATTTCCTTTCTCCAGATATTCGGTTGATGGGCTTAATTCATAGCACAACATTGGTATATGAGTAGGGATGGCCTTAAATCAAAATTTAACTGTCCAAAAATTGGCGAAGATGTGGAGCGGTACCCGCTTAATGAACACCCGCTCCCTTCCACTCCCCCATCACCCATTGAATGAAGGGCTGATTTTGTAGTAGTTCTAAACATGTCATTATAGAGATTTTGAATTGTCAGTCTGATTCATCTACTTTTCAATCTTTAGAAAGTAAGTTTGGGGGCGGATTTTGTTGTTTTAAAATGTGTATCAAGCCCACAGTCGGCCCGCAAATGGCTTGAGGGGCCTAAATTTGGAAAGTGAATTTAATAGGGATCTCTTTTGATGGTTTGGATTTTTCATCTGTTCGTACTTCTTTAAACAATTCATAAAATTATGATTTTTTCCCTTATCACATTGTCAGTGAAAGCCGAACTTTTACGGACTACCGACCGATGATGGATGGATTAGGAGGGGGGGGGGGTGTCAACGAAATCCGTTTCGGGGTCCTAGTAGACCGATGTGACTATTTTTGGCCATATCAGATTTTTTTTTTTCTGAAACTAAAAATCGTTTTCTCAGCTCGATACCCACCAAAATTGATAAAATTCAGGAAATAGGCTTCGATTGGCGGCGGATTTGATATTCTGATAGAGGAATGACCTCGGTATTAAATTTATTTATCACCAAATTTGGGGAGGGAGTGCAGAGGGGCTAAAATTGCATCTTTTTTGATCCAATCGATGTACCATCCAAAATAAAAAATCAGCCTCCTAGGTCAATTAGGAGGGGAAATATAAGAAGTTTTCCCCCTTTTAGAGCTTGAAAAAGGCTATTATTCCCTTATCTCCATTCCGAATTGAGCTAGTACAGTGAAAGTTGGTACGTAGACTTGGTACGGACGGGTCATAGGTGTGGTTTCAACTTTTCAAACCTATTGCACTCCCTCGTAACTCTGAAAATGTTTTTTTTTTTTGGGTGGGTTTCCTTATATTTTGAGTTTTTTCCTCGCATAACTCCCCTCTAAATTGACCTAGGGGGTTGAAATTTGATATGTACATTTAGTAGATGTCCCAGATGCGACTTTTTTGAGTCTCCACTTTTCAGCCCCACTGTACCCTTTCACAGTTCCAAAAATTTAGTTTGTTTTTATAAGTTCTTTTTATTTTTTGAGTTTGTACCTCACATAACTCGTCTCCAAATTGACCTGGCAGGATAATTTTTGAATACGTTACACAAAGTTGTATTGTCTATCGATTGGATCAAAAAAAAAAACAATTTTTGCGATTTTAGTGGTTTAGCATCCCCGCCCTCAAATTTGGGTATAACTGAATTTTGACCGGAGACCATCCGCACTTTATAAAATAAAGTTCGCCACCTATCGAAGCCTGTTTCTCAAATTTGATCGGTTTCGGTCGGTATTGAGCTGAGCAAATGATTTTTAGTTTCGAGGAGGGGGTCCAAAAATGTTTGTAATTGTCTTCTAGTACCCCAAAAAGGACTTTGTTAATGTTCCCCTTCCCTCTGAGTAGATCGATAAAACCGTAATATCCTGATTTTCATTGGCAATATGACATAGAAAATCAGAACAATTATTTATTCAGCTCCATATTTATCAAAATTGGGCGAATTTAGGCTGTGGGTTTGGATTAGCTGTGAAATTGAAGTATACGAGTAAAGATGGCCTCGAGTCAAAATTCGTTTATGGCCAAATTTTCAGCAGGAGATGCTGGGGAACTGAAATGACGAATATTGTTCGTTTTTTAACCAATCGATAGAGAGTCAAAAGTTGTCTAATGTATCTAAAAATCAGCCTCATACGTGAAGTACGAAGGGAGAAATGAGAGGTTGTCCTCTTTTTTGACCTTGAAAAACTGACATTTCCCCCGCATATCTCCACTGCAAAATGAGCTTGAGTTGGAAATTTGAAATTTGACCTGTATATTTGGACTTCATCCATTGTTCTTGAAAAATTTGTTGAAAATGCTTAATAAAATGATCTTGTTGAAATTTTCGAAATAGCTCACCATAAGCTGAATTCGTCAGAATGCAATCAACGAACCAGCCCTCCCTTCCGCCTGTACACTTTTGCATCTTCATCTACAACCAGAGTTCATGAGGTAATAAGTATCCAAACTCTCTGGCCACATCTGGATGAAAAAATTTCTTTACACCGGAGTAATTATCGCTCTATTCAATTCCGAGTGCTGAAACAGATTTGCAAAGATAAAAGCAAACTGCAGCAGGTTCACTTTGAATATTCACGCCAATGATTCCTTTGACGGTATCAATTCGACGGTACCGCAGTTTTCGACCCTGCTGGAATTTACGAGTACGTTTAATCGAGTTGGTTGCAATTGCATTCGCAATTACATTCACCTTGAAAGGATACGCTAAAAAGTCAAATCTACGTAATAAACGCGTACAGCACGCGAGGCAAGATGAGGCGACACGATGGCGAATAATTAAACCGGAACTAAAAGCTTCCCTAACTCGTACCAGTAATTTACGCGGAACGACGCACCACCCGCTATTAACTCCAAAGTAATACACATTACACTTATGTATACGTTAAGCTGCAGAAAATCTCGTATTCTAATTTGTTTGCACTGTACGAACTACGTAATACGTACGTAAACTATACGTATGCAACCCTCGGGTGCCAAATTGTTATTGGGATTTTCCTAAATAAACGCAAATGGAAATGTGTCGAATTGTTCGTAATTTATGGTACATGTAGGTTTGAAAATTTTGAAAATTTTTTCATCCTAATTACATAGTCTTCTTTTCTCTGTACTATCAAGTTAAGTACCTCTAATTATGTACTTACTCCTTGAAATACGTACTTCGTTAATCGTCATTAGTTCAGTCAGATCAGCATTAGAAAAATTTTTGGTCAATTTTTTTTTGCAGAATTGTAATTACCCAAAATCGGACAGATGCTTGTACTCCTGTATCCTTATTTGTGCCTCGAAAACTGATTCTTTACCAATAACTTTGCCCAACTTTTTTCCTAAACGTGATATAAAAAAAAAGTTAAATTAAAAAATGTAGCTGGTCAAATTTCTAATAAAAAAGGTCATTACATATTTTTTGCGAAAATCGATTGAAACACTTTTAAATGAGTTTGAAAAAGGCAAGTTATGCGCTAACGTGATGTTTCGCGTAATGTTTCCATAGCATCTCGAGAGCCAGCGACCAACTTTTTTAGATTCGCGGGCTCAATTTATTTTCAGCATACTTAAACAAATAATATGGCCTAAATGCAATGTTACTTCATGTTAAAGTAATTATTGTTTTAATATTAGTACAATACGTATGTAATATTTTAAAATTACTTTAATTTCATAAAATACATTTATTCTAATCGTAATTTTCACAATTATCTGTCCCTGGATCATCGATATTCTCTTCTAATTCAACATCAAATCGGCTATAAAAGGTAAAATGCATTCTGCATTCATTTCACAGGGGCGTTTCTCAAAAACATTTCCATCATAGTTTTTCAGTAAATCGTAGAAAAACGTAGAATGTGATATTTTTTGAAACCCCTCTTACTCAAAAAATCAATTTTTTCACTATATCTCCGTAAATATCAGTTTTAACTTGACAAAAGTTGTATAAGAATTTAAAGTAGACTCAGTTTCCTACAACTTTGTTTCTATGAATTTTTTCGTACGTGTCATAGGGGCGGCGGGGGTGAGCCCTCAAAAAAGGCTGTTTTTCAGGCCACAGTATAAATTGCGATAAAATTTGACAAAATCTCACGCTATGAATCGTACTAAGCATAAATGGTAATTTTCCTCATCCATACTATGCCTTCACCTCTTCCCCTCCCCTCACGTCGGCTTTTTCAGTATTTTCGTTTAGAAACCAAGCAATGCAGGTTGAATTATACGATTAGATATTACTGAAATACCAAGTTTTCGTACAGTTCGTACTCTCCCGGTTCGGCCATCCCTCTCCATCCCTTCTGCCCAATCCTCTATGTAGACAAATACTTGGCATTTTACTAATTGATAAAACCTGACCTAAAGATGGCCCCTCTTAGGTATGTGTGGTAGGTTTTGTTGAGTAGTATTAGTAGTAGTAGTAGTTACCCAGTATTTGTCTGGTTAGTGGAAGGGGTGGGGAGTAGATGAAGCTGGAGAAAGTTAAAGGAAGATAGGGCGGTTAGCGGGGAGGAGAAGTGGTGGTATGTACTAGAATGAAGGTTGTTTGGTGCGGTGGAAGGGGTTGTGTGAAAGTGAAGAGTGGTAGGAAAAGCGATTGAAGTGGAGGGGGAGTTAGGGGATATAGTGGGAGGTAAAGGAGATGGAAATAAGCTATATCTACTCATATACTAGAATTTTTTGTGAAGAAGCAAGAGACGCAGACGTCTGTCTCGTACGAGCTTCAGATGAATACTGAATTCATCGTGACCAAGTTGTCGGTGTTTGTAGTTTTTTTAAATAATTTATATTTCTTAGAAAACAACGAAGTATGCAAAATAATGGCGGTTGTTGATTTTCGCGTTCTATTCGTAGTATACAAAAAAAATTGATTTTAAGCAAAAAGAAACCTGTGTAAAGTGAAAAAAATTTGAGAGAACGGAGGTGGCGAGGGCGTTATTTGGATTAAAAAAAATTATTTCTTTGCCATATTATTAACCTAAACTCGTATTTTTTCAGAGTGAAGGAGGGGGAGACTCAAGAGGGGGGAAAAGTTGGAATTGCAGTAATTTCTAATTGTATAATTCAACTTGCGCTAAGGGAAAATGCTGGAACAAAAGACGTGTATATGGGAGGTGAGGGGAGCGAATAAAGTAGTAGTATGGATGAGGAAAATTGATATTTCCGAAGAAAATTACCATTTATGCTTGGTGCAATTCATAGCGTAAAATTTTGTCAAATTTTATCGCAATTTTCACTGTGACCTGAAAAACAGCCTTTTTTGAAGGCTCACCTCCGTCGCCCCTATGACACCTACGATAAAATTTATGGAAGCAAAGTTGTAGGAAACTGAGTCTACTTTAAATTCTTATATAACTTTTGTCATGTTAAAACAGATATTTACGGAGATATAGAGAAAAACTTGATTTTTTGGGAGTCTTGACACCCCCTCCCTCCTGGGTTGCACTGTACCTCTGTTGATGGGGACTTTAATGTGTTGTTTGTGAATGTCTACCGGACATTTTCCAAGAAAAATATCTTTTATGGGATTTTTTTCGTACTATTACCTAGAGCGACTGGAGTACACCTCCTCCCCTCCCTGTTAAGATATACTGAAACAGAATTGAGTCCGTGTGTCTACGAACGTTAGCCGCTGGCTCTCGCGACGCAATAGAAGCATCACGAGGAAGATCACGTTAGTGCATTAACGTGTCCTTCTCAAACTCATTTTAAAATGTTTCAATCGATTTTCGAAAAAAATGTGTTATAACATTTATTATTGAAAATTTAACCAGCTACATTTTTTAATCCAACTTTTTTTCTGTATCATGTTTAGGAAAAAAGTTGGGCAAAATTATTGGTAAAGAACCTGTTTTTGGGGCACAAATAAGAATATTTGAGGAGAAGCACCTGCCTGATTTTGGATATGTTGTTTAGGGGGTGATGATCTACAATTTTGCAAAAAACAATTTTAGCCATGAATTTTTCCATTATGTTGTGATTTTTTGCGCGAATTTGACTGGAACTATATTTATTTATTCTACGATAATGTTCGATCCAAAGATTGCGATATTTTCAGACCTAAAAAATGGTACATTTTTTACATGGTTAAATGAATCATGTTGACATACAAGTATATTCGCTTTCAGTACTTGAGTTTTTTTTCCCATCATTGTAGGTGTATAATGTAAGTAGGTATATACATACCTACTTACCAAAGTAGTAATATAAATTATTGAAAAATTCGGCACGACGAGCTCTACACTTCTATGGTACTTATTTTATACAAACAATTGAACGACCTATAAGCAATCCACCCACTCGTCGAATTATACTAATGCAGGTAGTTCAACTTTTAAATACCTACGAATCATTTATACGTCAAAATATAACCTTTAAATCTCATCAACTCGAAAAGCTCGTTTTTTTTAACATAGCGATCGTCGCGTCGTAAAAAACTTATCCACTTAATATACGTAAGAGGTTGCAATAATATGCGAATCAAATTGGCACAAAGCATTTATATAAATGTTAAATAAGTCGTTCAACTTTAATCTACATAGCTAAATCAATTTGTCGAATTGTTGGTAAAAATGTAATCAGCGTGCTTAGTTGACTCACCGGTAGACGACACTGAACACGTAGAGAACTCACAAGACACACTGTGCTGGGGTTTCTTTGAACTTGGCAACAAGCAAGCAGCGAGCGGAGCTAAGCTCATCAATGTAATATAACTTTTATATACCTTTATCTTTATGAATGGATAATTCTCACTGAAGTTATCTTCGGTTGTTCAGTCTCAGGTATTCATAGGTACTTTTGCGTGTATTTTATCGTAATAAGTCGCGTATGGGGGTGTTACTATTCACTTAACGATAAGCAGAATTATTTAAAAGGTCGAGGTGTTTTTGAGACATCAAAGTTGTCCAGAAGCTTAAAACTGCCACAGCGGAAATGAATGCCGATGTAGATTCTAATCTTGAATTCAATCATAATGCGGGTTACCAAGAAAATATTATTTAATCGATCGTTCAGTGAGAGGATTCAAAACAAAAAAAAGTAAAAAAACACATCGCAACAGATTGCCTTTAAGCTTGATTTCAGTAAAAGAAAAGTGTGACGATATCAGTATTAAAAAAAACATTGTGAAAATTTTTTTTTTTTTTTTTTCGTTTCTGTGGGGATAACTTCTGAAGAAGTTGTTTTGAGCTCCGCACTAAAAATCAATAAAATCAGTGACAGTTCACCCCCTTCCCTCTCTCATTTAATGGCTTGAGTAGAAACCATGAAGGTAGCTCCGCAATAGAGAAAACATGTATATTGAATATTGAAAGATGGAAAATCGTATTTTTAAGAAAAAAGTCGATTCATTTCAAAATTTCACATTGGGGTAGCAAGATTAATAAAGAACATCCAGGGTGGGCCGGATTTTGTTTTTTTTTTTTTTTTGTTTTGGAAATCTGTAAACGATGGAAATTATCTCAAAATCATATGGTAACAATTTCAACTTTCCTACTAAATTTTTTCATCTTGCAAAACTAACTCAAAATTCAGAAATTTGAAAAAAAATACAAAAATTGAATTATTGCCCATGTTTTTACCCAAAGTTATCATTATTGACAAATTTTCACCATTTCCTTGATCGGGGGGGGGGGGCATAGGGCTGAAAATTATCATTTCATCTTCCTAACATAAAATGGGAGGTGGGGGTGGGTGGATATACGAGGAGAAATCTCAAGCAAAAAGAAAAACCGACAAAAATAACCCTCATTTTCAGGACTGTAAGGGGATGTGATTGGTCTGAAAAATAGAAACTACCAAAAAGCTCATCTACGGTCCCTGCCAAGTGTGCATATTAAATTTCAACTTCCGCTCAATTTGAAGAAGAGATAGGGGAACAACAGGTTTTTTTCAGGGTCGAAAATGGGATAACTCCTCATATCTCCCATCCTAATTGACCTAAGAGGATGAATTTTGGATTTTCACAAATTCGTATTGCCTATGGATCGGCTCAAAAAGGAACAATTTTTGCGGTTTAGTCCCTCAGCACCCCCTCCTTCCAAATTTGGGCACAACTGAATTTTGACCTGAAGTCATCCTCACTTCGGAATATAAAATGGCCCGCCAATCGAAGCTTATTCCCCAAATTTGATCGATTTTGGTCCGCATCAAGCAGAGCAAATAATTTTATAGTTCAAAAAAAAATAATAAAAAAATAAAAATAAATATCTCACATGCCCAAAAGTGGACGTAATAGTCTGCCAGGACTGCAAAACGGATTTTGTTGATATCTTCTCATTGTACGTCTTTGGTCTATAGACTGTAATAACCTGGTTTTCATTAACAATATGACAGGAAATTAGGCTAAAAAATATTTTTTTTTCATTGTTTTATTTTCAGAATGTACATAAACATTTTTAGAAGTATAAAGAATTATTTATTTTACCGGGAATGCATCAAGTAATTACCCATCTTTACATGAAGTAATTACCTGTAAGCAGTAATTTTTCAACATAAAGGGATTGTGGGATGTAATAACATGTATTTACTGTATGTAATTACCGAATTATATATGATTACCGGTAATTTTACCATGTAATTACAGTAATTACTGGTCATTACAGAAGGAAATACTTGATATGGTTTGAGAAAAATGAAAATGAAAAGTACAAATCATCCACATTACAAGGTAATTACCAAATTACTGGCAAAAAAATACGGAAGAAAGATGGTTACATCGCGTATTACGGTAAATTACCGTAAATACAAACAAAGGAGGTAAATTTGAAGAATATCTTTACATGTCACTTTAGAATTACAGCTAAAGTACAAGATGAAAGGAATTTATTAAGCTCTTGAGTTGAGTCTTCGGGTTCAAAACAGATAAAGCCAGTTTCAAAGGCACAAGCCCAACTTTTAAAGCACCATTCAAATATCCGGGAATTCAATGGCGCATAAAAATGGAACGCTGTTCTTGTCCTAACATTTTACGGGTGCTGGTTCCTTGAAGCATACTTTTGTTACAGGTTTGGAGAAGGGATAGGTAAATTCTTGGTTTCGGTTCCAGATCCTATAAAATGAAATAGCTGGCATCTAGAGTTCCGATGATATTTTCTGTAAAGTATGAGCCAGTTTTAAATAGGTAATTACGGTAGAAATACGGTAAATACGAGTATCAATCATGTAAATGAATTAAAGACTCGGCAAAATCTGGACGAAAATGAAGCTGGTTTATAAAATAATTACTCGAGCTGAATTTTAACACTAAGGAAAATATGTTTAATGTTGAATAGAATATAAATAAATACGGTAATTACGGTAATTACGGTAAATATGAAAATTCATGGAAAATTGCACGATAAAAGATTGAAATTGAAAATAACTGAAATTATTGATAATTACAATGACCTGTGAGGTGTTATTTTCGTCTTATAAAGATATATAATTACCGTAAAAATGGTAAATACCTGAAATAACTAGTAAAAGCAAATTTTGGTATCAATTTATACGATTTTTATCACATGAAACCGAATATGAAAAATGTTTTATGTGCTCTTAGCTCACACGAGAGAAAAAATCCATAATGTTTCGTTCATCGCCAGTGACTAAAAAAAAAAAATTACAAAAGCTGGTGTAAATATAGGCAATCGACGAGCTAGTTCAAAATTATGTCAAGTTGGACGAATTTTTTGAAATGGAGAAAAATCTGGACCGCAGTTGAGCGAGGATAAGAAAACCCCGAGTTAGTATAGGTTGGCACATCATTCTAGATATTTTTGTCCACACACGAGCATCATAAAAAATATAAGTATACGAAAGGGTAGGATAGTAGAGCGATGGAAGAGAAAAAAAAGGAAGAACGAAAGCGATAGACGATAAAAAGAAATAAGTTCAGGTGGTTTGGGAAAAAAATACAGCGCGATTTCGTCGAAGTGGCATCAATATTTGGCATTTTGTTGCGAGTAAAGACTGACAAAATTGAATTTCTACGTTTTTCTTGACACATTTCAACGGACGTTTTCGCTTTTTTTCCTTTTCCTTTCTTTCCTTTTTTTTTTTTTTTTTTTTTTTTTTTTTTTCATTAGTAATGTGTACACGCTATTCCTCTTTAATTTTTTTTCCAAACTTTTTTTTTTCTTCCTTCAGAAGGATATAAATTGAAGATTAAATTTCAAACAGAATTCGCAATAACGAAGGTATACTTGTGTATCAATTTGGATTGCGTTATTCGTTTTGTGTGAGGGCCACATAACCTATCTATACCTTTTTTGTAGCCAGCTGAATTATAGGCAGTAAGAATCGCAATCGAAATCGTTTAGAAAATATAATGTATTAAGTACCTACTCTCGCGATTTCACAGCGTATAAAAGGTGGACTCGAAAACTCATAAATAACCATAATAAATACGAAAGCAGGCACTCCTTGCTCTCTGTCTTCTTCTCGACATATTTCTCGTATCCAAAAATAGATATATATATATACGTACGTACGAGTAATTCGTATATACAAATTCGTCTCACGATTGCATAACCACGTACCGTGTACTGAAAGTATTCGCATTGGAAGCGGAAAATTTTCCAACAAAATGTCAAATTTATTTTGCTCTTTTCATATACGTATACGTATAGTCTACGTACCCTTCCCATCTGCCCTACGTACTTATTACTACCTATGTACGTATTCGTGTTTCACCCCAAATGCCATATATCGTGTAACGAATACGTATTATAATTACAAAAAAAATATGTAATATGCACATGATATGTAAATTTATTGGGCCATGATAAGGTACGAGAGCGGTATGTGTAGTATGTACCTTTGTAAAGACTCATTTTAAATTACCCGGAAGTTGGAGATTTAACAAGTTATTCATTTCGAATATTATATTATTGTACGATAACGTGTATCGTGAAATATTTATATTAATATTACAATGCAATAGGGTAGTCATCTTTCATTCTGCCTTCTCTAGCGCTGTGATTTTCTTCCATCCCAACTACTGTAACAAGCCTTATTTGCGCTTTTTTACGTCAACTTGCGTTAACAAAAAGTTGCAACGAATTTTCATTTTAATACGTCAATTTATGCCTTTTTTTTTTACCTTCACTACACTAACATAATTTATTCAATTTTTTATCCTTCGTGATGATTAAGTTTTATGAATATCAGGAAGTCGTAAGTCTATTATATTCGTATGTACTGAGGTTATTCTATTTTACAAGTTTTTGGAAAATTAGATTGGTTGTAAAAAAAATTTGCGAAAAGATATCAAATTGATGAGGTAAAAATTTGGGATCTCTGACTTGACTCTTGACACCCCTCTTCACCCTTACCAACTCTTAAAAAATTGGTTTAAAACTTCAAAATTAATGTAAGAATTGAAAAAAATCGGTTATTGAATTTTTTAATGTGTGCTGGTAGACTACTAAAGATAAAAATAAAAAAATAAATGTATTTTTTTTTTTTTTTTTTTTTTTTTTTCAAGGGGGAAAAAACAATGCACCTATACAAATAAAATGGGAAAAA
>FIZR01007421.1:0-58208 GCA_900060175.1 Ferrisia virgata
TTCGAGGTTTTTTTTTCCTCGAGGATGAAAAAATGGATAAGCAGCTTTTCTTTGCGGATATTACTATAATTTAGTCATATAGATAAATACGTACCGTACTTGAAATAGGTACCTATAATGACAGATGCATGTACGTGTACTGTTTAAAGTCAATTTTGGTCGTAGCCCCCCCCCCCTCCTGTCCCTATGTGCCGTTGTTGTCTGTATAGTTCGTAATACAATGTATGTTTCATTTAAGCAGGCGAATTATTTTCGCAGATTTTTGATATTATCATGTTAGTTAGAACTGCGATGTAATACGTATTTTATACTCCTTTTAGCCTAAATTTCTCCATCTTATTGTTAGGGAAAATTTTTTCAGCGAGACGTATCAGAAAAATGTGTTTTGAGGTACTAGAAAATCACTGAATGGATTTCTGTACATGTCGGATATTTATCCTTTTTATTTTATTTTTTCGTGCAAAGAATAAAATTGCCCATTCGGCTCGATGTGGATGAAGTTCGTTCAACATCGGCCGCTTGGATTTTTAAATGGACAGCGGATGATATTGAGTCACTATTCAGTTTTATCCTAAATTTGGAAAATGAGTGAAGAGAGGCAAAAATTACAAAAATTAATCGTTTCTTAACGAATCGATGGAAAATCTAAAGCTGGAAAGCTGCCAAGCATGGTCCAAAAATCAACCTTCTAGGGCAATCAGGAGCAGAAATACGGGAGTGTTCACTAGGGTGAGTCATTTTTGTCATTGTTTCGAAAATCCAAACGTAATAAGGTACAATACTTGTGGAGTGCGGTCAAAAGAACGTGGAAAAAATTTCAGCCTTCCATCTCTGGTAGAAATTTTAATTCGGCTCTAAAACGGTTCAAAATTCGAAAAAAAAATTCAAAAAAAAATTATTAGCAATAGTTTTAGGTGATTTTCGAATGTGAACCTCCTTTATAGGACAATGTAATGTGCATTTTCTCGGATATTTGTGTATTTTCAAACAAAAAAATGATTAAAAAATCTAAAAAAATTTATTTTGCTGGGTACTCGTAAAAAGGGAAGATTAGCAATATTATAATCCATCTAGCTCATTAGAGGCGATTTTTCAATCCTTGCTCTTTTGTTCGGGAATTTTTAATTGGTTGTTTTTTTTGCCATTTTACCATATTTTCACTAATTTTACACTCCTATTGAGAACAAGGTAGTTGTTAAAAAATCTTCTCAAATGGGCCATTCTATAAGTCCCTAGTTCTATAAATTTTTTAACAATTTTTTTTCGAAAATACACGAATATGCCCAAAATTGGCATACTTTGTATGATCTTGTAAAGGAGGTTCTCATTTAACACTGTTTTTAATGAAAATTTTTTTGATTTTCTTTTCGAATTTTGAACCATTTTAGCACCAGATTAAAATTTCTACAAGGGATATGGGGCTGAAATTTTCGCCATGTTCTTTTGACAGGGCTCCGCAAATGATGTGTCCTATTACATTTCGATTTTAAAAAAAAAGTCAAAAACGACTCACCTTAGTGTTTACTCATTTTGATCATGAAATATTGTTCAGCTCGTCTCTCCTCCCCCCGCCCCCAAATTAGTCAAGAGGCTAAAATTTGGCATGTAGATAGATCTAGTAGGAGTCTAAATGTGGCTTTTGAGGGATTTGACTCGTGCTAGAAAGCTCGAGTTTTGTGTGAGTGTGTTTGAGCAGAGTGGAAAACAGTTAATGCAGGTAATGTAAGTAATGTAAAGTAATGCATTTTGCCTGAAAAGTAATGTATTTTTTCTGAAAATTATTTGACATTCTTTACAAAGCTCGAAATGAAGCGATTGGCGACATTTGAGAAAAAAAAGAATACTCAGTTTACGTTGCGTTTCCGTGCCTTGTAGTTTGAAGTCTGTGACATAAATATCTTCTAAATTTTTTTCACATTTTTGTATAAAATTAAGTTTTTTGTGGAGAAGGGGGGTTAAGCTGAATAAAACTATTTATATGGTAATGCAAAAAGTAATGTAAAAGTAATGCATCTCCTTGAAAAAAGTTTGTTCTCCATCTTGTTAAGGCATCATAAATGTGTCTTATTAAGTATTTTGACGTTTCAATTGCCTTATTAAACCCTTGCACCTCCCCCCATCTCCCCTCTCTATCCCAAATTGATTTTTGGACTGTTTTATGTTGTATCGAGTTAGTTCATCGCTAGATTGACCTTTGCAATTGGGCTATACGAGCTCAAATTTGACGTATAAATGTCTTAAGGATCCGAGATATGCCTTTTGGGAGTAATAAATATTCCCTCCGAAATCATCCTTTTTATATCGAATTTATTTTGCATTGTTAGACTGATTTTCCTTGTCATATTGTTATTGAAAACTAGGCTATTACAATTAATGGACCTGCGGCTGATCAGGACAGAAGGATATCAACAAAATCTGTTTTGAGGTCCTAGAAGACCCTTACGATCATGTTTGGCTAATTTTTATTTTTTCGTTAATCTAAACCCACCCCCCTCCCAAATAAAAATCATTTACTCGACTAGATACCTACCAAAAGCGATCAAATTTGGGAACTAGGCTTAGATCGGTGTCGAATTCGATATTCTAAAGTGGGGTTGCCCTAGGGTCAAAACTCCATTATGCTCAAATTTGTAGGAAGGGTTGCTGAGGCACTGAAGTCATGAACATTGTTCCTTTTTGAGTAAATCGATAGACAATCCAAAGTTGCACGCTCCTAAGTAAATTAAGAGGGAAGATATGAGGGATTTTCCTATTTTTGACCTTTAAAAATAGCTGTTCTTCCCCTTACAGCTGTGAAATGTGGTATTTTAGGCGGGCCTTCTTTTGTTTCGAGTTTGTTCTTCGCATAACTTCCCTCCTAACTGATCTAGGAAGTTGAAATTTGGTGTGTGGATCTAGTATAGGTGCTAACTATACGTGCCTTTAGGGGTTTCGACTTTTCAACCTTATTGCACTCCCTCACATCGCCGAAAATGTAGTTTTTTGGTCAGTTTTTCTTACTTCGAGATGCTCTAACGAAGCAAGGTTTATTTCTTGTATATATTTCAAGAAAAGCAGCAATGATTTCCGAATGTTAATATTTTTATACCGCAGACAGAAGTTATCCGAAGTATATATAAAAGAATGCAAAACTTAAGGGTTCTGTAATACGTTTAGAGCGTATAGGAGAATTTTACAAATTGATAGACACGTCCAATGTCCATAATAAATGAAAGATGTTCCGGTCGCAATTCGTGCCATGTGCTTTAGTACACGAATTAGGTCCTGTCTTGTCGATAGATGTGTACGCTGGCCCAGTTATCTTACGTCATCACGGTTCAGTGAACTTTTTTATTCCTTTAGAAGAAATACGCGATATGAAATTTTTTAAAACTTTTCACTTTCACGCATACATCCAGATCAAATATGTCAAAAAAAAAAGTAAAAATTATCGGTCAAGATGTTTTTATCAAATTTGTAATCCAGTTAGTGAGAAGTTGATGATTTGAAAATTCGACCTTTTCCAAATTTTCAAGAGTTGGAAAGTTGAAAATGTGTAAAGCGAACCATTTCTATTTAGCTTTAGGCGGATATCTTGGAAATTGAAATTGATCTCAAGATCATGTCCTTATCAAATTAGTATTTATCTTACAAAGATATAGACTACATGAACTTTGTTGAGGTTTTTTTTTTTCAATATTCGAGTTTTTGCACGTAAACAGAATACTTTAACCCTCTCCTCTTCCACGTTCTTCATATTGATGGATGAATCGATATGTAGCGAAAACCTCAAATTTTACTTCAATCATCAATAAAGCAAAAAATTTGTAGAATTTCACTGCAATAAATCATTATGCCACAGTTTGGAAACTCCTTGTGGAAAATTCTATTCAGCTATATGGTATTTTTTTTTTTTTCCTAGAACTGAATATAGGCATAGGTAAAGTACACACGATTGAAATAATTATGGTTCGTTAAGATTAGTAAAATGACGAAATATATTCGGGATCGTCAAGTGGTTGCGTGCTGAAATGGATTCGATTAATTAGTGTAGACGATTTGATTGTACGGCGTATAAATACCTGATACGTATACGGCAGGAGTAATGCGTGTAAAATGAATATGTAGTATGTGTAAACGTTTGACAGCTTTGTATTGTATAGATACCCACGTACTTGTATTATAACGATAACGAAACTTGTGTAGGTTGTAGGTACAAGGTAGGTACTTCAAAGGTAAAAATACCTATCCCTCCAAGCATACCAGAGAATGTTACCGAATCCAAGTTTTAATATAATTAATGTCGATGAGAGTTAGAGAGTTAGTTTATGGTACACTTGGAGGTATACTCAGTAGATGTACGTATAGGTATATGCTACAAGTTTCGCGTATTCTAAGAAGATGCGATGTGCAAGTACATTCCTGGGAAAATATCTTGACTGTCGAATTTATACCTATACTTTGAGATGGGAGTACATTTATGTATGCCTAGCTAGTTACCCACCTAGTGAACCTGCATACGTACTCGTACGTTGTACTTTCAGCTTGTACACTTCATTTTATAGTTTTCTTTTACATATTCTATGGATTGCAGAGCAGAGGGGAAGGTGAGGTACACGATATAATTGCTTAAAAGTAGTTTTCGGTCTTTGAGGCAGTTTTCATTTCTTGATAAAATTTTTTCTACAGAAATAAACCGGTGGCAAAAAAATAACATGATCCAAGTAGTGTAATGAATTTCAAATTTATGAGAATGATTGCAATTTTTTGGACAATTAATACCCAAAAAATTGTAATCATTCCCATAAATTTGAGATTCATTATATTGTACTGATCAGATAATGTCTTCTTTGCACTAATTTATTCCAACAATTGCAGTAAATTTCTCTCAGTTACAAAACATATTGCTTCATTCCTCAGATATTGATAGTGAATCTTGACAAATAATTTAGATTATAAAAATCCTCTCTACCGCTCCCCAATGATAGTATTTTTAGCTGCTGAAGTTCATATTCAGCTATTTTGAGGCATTTTAAAAATCCTAGAGACATTTCACGTTTAGCCGAAGGGTTTCAAAATACCTGGAAAATGCGGAAGGTCCAATATTAGGGAGTATACTAATTTTCGTTAGCACGCTTTCAAGGTTTAAATTTTTTACTTTTTCAATTAAAATCGACATGAAAAAATCTTTTTCAACTGTTCGACTAAAAATTCCAGGAAAACTGCTTTAGTCTGTTAGAATGCATCTCAATAGGCGTAGGCGAGGATAAAACTTTCGGCTGCTGAAGTTCATACCCGGTTGTTCTGGAGCATTTTGAAAATGTTGAAGAAATTAAAACTTTTGCTGGAGGCTTCAGAACGTTTGGAAATTTTGATGCATTGAAAAATGAAGTTCAGGTTGAGTAATCACCGAGCGTTTTGTTGAATAAGTGAATTTTCAATTTTTCAAAATCCTAAATAAAACAAAATTTCTGCAGTTTGCAGAACGCCTGGAAAATAGGTTAGATCGATTCGCGTCGTCAATCTTAGATAAGAGTAAGAACCCAATTTTTTCCACTACAATTTAAATAGGTTTTATTTTTGCTGGATTTATCAGCTATATTTATAGTTAGTACACATTTTTTTAAAAATTCTTCAAAATACCAAAAATAAACTGCAACAGATGAAAATTTTGTTTCGCAAGGGGGGAGGGGGAGGTTGGACGTACACTTTCCATCTAGCGAAGTTTCGTTCGAATCAGAGCTGAGCAGTTGGAAAGGTTCCCTTGTGAGACAGTTTTAAAATTTTGTGTATTTCCTGCTTAAGTGCTTAGGTCAAAGACATAAAAATATACCCCTGGAGCACCGAAACCTCGCAGCCTGTGTTTGAAGCTTGCTGGTGCTGGTAAGTAGCAGGTACACCCTGCTCGTTTATGGAATGAACCGAAGTTCGTAATAATCGTGTCGTTGTTATATAAATCAAATCTTTTGGTTTCTAAACACGACTATGAGGAGCTGGAACCTTAGATTTGGAATGAGAGGAACTTAATATTTAGAACTGAAAGAGCTTAGGTCTGAAACTTGAACCCTATGTTTTGAAGGGGAAGGAGCTTAGATTCGGAGCTAGAGCCCTACATCTACATGACAAAGCCTGGTTGTGGAGCTGGAGTCTTCCGATACTTTGGTATGGAGAGTGTTTTTAGCTTGATTTTCTATGTCATGGTCTACCGACTCACGGCAGATGAGAGGAGGAGTAATATCAGAAAATTCCATTTTAGGACTTAGAAGACCATTACAACAATTTCTGGGCAAATCAGATATCTATTTTTATTAATTGTTTTTTTTCTCTAAATTAAAAATCATTTGCTCTGCTCGATACCGACCAAAATCGATCGAATTTAGGAACTAGGCTTAGATTGGCGGCAAATTTGGTATTCTAGAGTGGAATTAACCTCGGGTCAAAATTCAGTAATGCCCGAATTGGGGATGAAGGTGCGGAGGAGCTGAAACTGCAAAAAAATGTTTCTTTTTAGAACCAATCGATAGACAATGTAAAGTTGTATAACGTATCCAAAAGTCAGCCTCCTAGGTCAATTAGGAGGAGGTGATGTGAGCGTTTTTCCCTTTTTTGACTTTGAAAAAGGGCTGTTCCTCCCCTATCTCCCCCTCCAAATTACGCTAGGAAGTTGAAACTTGATATGTAGACTTGATAAAAGGGCTGTTCCTCCCCTATCTCCCCCTCCAAATTACGCTAGGAAGTTGAAACTTGATATGTAGACTTGATAAGGGCTATAAATATGCCTTTTGGATGTTTCGACTTTTCAGACCCATTGCATCCCCTTACAGCTTTGAAAAAGTGACCTTTTTTATTGAGTTTTCTTATTTTTTGAACTTATTTCTCGCATAACTCCTCTCAAAATTGAGCTAGGGAGTTGAAATGTGGTATGTAGATACCTTTTGTGGCGAGTTTCAGCTATTCACTCCAATACCCACCTGTATGGCTGCGCCGTTCGAGAAAAAACGTCCCAGTGCGTCTTTTTTTTATTCCATGAGTGGGCAATTCGACGAACTTTTTAATCCATGAAAATCAGGCTCAATTTTTTTTTATTTCTTTTGAGACTTAGCAAATGAACACATGACTGACGTATGGTTACTTGCCAGGTGTTAAACAGGTCGAGTCACCAAAGTAAGATTTCACCCTACACTCCCTCAAGGTGGACTTATCGTCGGTTGCTGTTGAGTCCTTTTGAAGCTTTTGTGCGTTGTGCGCTTCATTTTCTTACAACCTTTTGAAATTTTTAAAGAAATACCTACCTACCTACCTACCTACCTACATAGTACGTAATGCGATTAGGGAAGTATACAATGTTGTATTACAAGCAGTTTTGAGCTGCTGGGTTTGATCAACACTTGAACGTTTTTTTTTTTTTGCGCTACTTGTATTCTATATAATCAAGGTGGTGGGCACTGTAAGAAAAGCTGGTGTTTCCTTTCGTAAGCATACGTTGGTTGTCATTGTACATATTTAGTAGGGCGCGTGTATAAGTAGTTAGTTGATGAAAGTACTCTGTCGTGGTCGCGGTTACTTTACGTAGGTCTAGGTATCTACCTATATAATGTATGTTGTATATAGTTTGTGGTAAAGTTCGACAATGTTATCGTCGTTGAGTGGATACGATGAAATTAAATTCCATTTTAGTAAGTAGGTATATTACTCGCGTGTACGTAAGAAGATACACAGCGAGTATTTCGCCATAAAGTATACGTATACCTATCACAGCTAGTACAATACTTGCGTTATAGTGTCGGTCTTTGTGGTTGTTCGGCTGTTTGGTTGTCATATATTAAATTATCTCATCCTCGGTATGATTTAATTTACACTCCGGTAAGACGGTTTGACAAAAAATTGAAACGTCAGCGCTATCTGTTGTTAGTGTTTAACGAATTTTGCAAGTTTGATTGTTTGTTTTATTTTCCAACGACGACGACAACGACAACAACGACGACGACGAAGAGCACGTCGAAAGGTCTGTTTCTTGTTTGCTGATACGTGTCTTGTGTGTGTGTGTTTTTTCAATTTTTTTCTACGGGTACATATTTGTTTCGAAGGTGCGTATTTGAGTGTGAGTGTTGAGTGTAAAGAAGACTTCACAAGAAGAATGAGATTCAATGGTGTGGCGTAAATGTTGACAAATTCTTTCTTTCTCTTTTTTTTTTTATTGTTTTGTTTTCCTTAAGATACGAAGATAGGTTTTTGGAACAAAATTTACTACGTAAGACGTTACGAGTGCAAATGGTATGTTAGGAATGCGAATTCGCTAAGAAATAAGAGCTCGTCGAATTAGTCGTTTCGACTTCATTAAGCTCGAGGCGAAGATGATACAGCGACATGGTGTTTCGGGTATTGATGGAATTTTCAAGTATAAAAGGGTGAATTTTATTGTACGCCGGGTGTTCAACTTGACAAATTTAAAAGGGAATTTGAGATGCGAAAAATGATAAAATTTACCGTAGTTTAGTTTATTTTTATGCGTTAAAATCGATGCAGAATTTTTCCCATCGAAGTAACAAAACATTTTTTTGTATTATTGTTTTTGATTTCGAAATACGAGAAATTTCTCGAGTCTCATGTTTCGAATGTTTCGTCGTCAAGTCGTTACAATGTTGTATGAAGCGATATATTTTCATCTTGCATCATTTTGTCTATTTGTTTTTCTTAAACACATGTTATATAATTCAATTGATTAGTAAATTATTGAGTAAAAATGTGATATTCGTGATTAAAAATTGACTACTATTCGAAAAATTCAATTTTATAATAAAAATAGAAAAAAAGACGATGTATTTCGAGGCTGATTTTCATGAATTAAGAAGGTATTCGAATTATCCAATCATGGAATAAAAAAGGTAACGTTCTGCAATGTTTTTCTCGACCTGGGGTGGGGGTGGGGGGGTTGTACAGGTAAATATTGGAGCGAATAATTGAAACCCCCAGAAGGTACATCTAAGATCTTCACTAAATCTACATTACCAAATATTAACCCCTTAGATCAAGTTAGAGGGAAGCTATGTGAGGAACAAATTATAAAAATAAAAAAATGACTAAAAAACTACATTTTTAGGGCTGCGAAGGGGTGGCATGGGTCTGAAAATTCGAAACCCCCAAAAGCGCACCTGTGCCTCCTACTGAGTGTGAATTCCAAATTTAAACTTCCTAGTTCAATTTGAAGGGCAGAGAGGGGACGGTCTTTTTTCAAGGTCAAAAAGGGAAATGCTCTCTTATCTCCCCTTCTAATCAACTTAGGAGACTGATTTTTGGATACATTATGTAATTTCGCATTTTCTATCGATTGGGCTCAAATAGAAACAAGTTTTGCGGTTATGACCTCTCAGCACCTCCTCCCCCAAATATGGGCATTACTGAATTTTGATCCGGGGTCAACCTCACTCCAGAATATCAAATCAGCCGCCAATCTAAGTCTATTTCATAAATTTGATCAATTTTGATCGGTATCGAACTGTGAGCGAATTATTTTTAGTTTCGAGGGGAAAAAACCTAAAATGAAAATCAGTATCTGGAATTGTCAAAAATGGTTGTAATCATCTTCTAGGACTCCAAAATGGATTTTGTTGATATCCTCCCTGGCTGGGTTTTCATTGACAGTATGTCATAGAAAAACAGGTTAAAAAGCAAGGTGTGTTGTGACTGAATCAAGTTGAGGGGTTCAACTTTTTGCCACCCTTTCCAAAGAGTATTGAATAATCATCAATCTTTTTCTCCAAATTTTATGTTATATTGTATGTTTTATGGATGAAAAAAAAAGCTGCTGAATTGAATAAAAAGTTCTTATTTCCAATTTCCAGTTTTAAAATACATACAGAATATTCAGTCTTAATGAGAAGCTTATTATTCCAAAAATTATGATGATTATCTGATTAGTGAATTGAAGGATGAAGGAAATACTTTGAAAGAGAGCGGATAATAGGACGTTTCAATTTCAGTTTTTTTTTCGAAAGTGGGGGGGGGGAGAGAATTGCGAAATGACGTCAAATGAACGTGATAAAAATTTGGGGTCTCTAACTCAACCCTCTCCTCTCACCCTTTAGTGTAAAATTTCAAAATTTGTATAAAAAATATATATATTTTTCTTTTTTTGATTTTTTGGTACTGGCGTATCATAGTAAACCATATGAGGTCAAATACAACTTTTCACGATTTTTTTTTGCTTTTCAAGGCCTCCAAAATCGTGTTTAAAAATGGAAAAAATCATGTATTAAAAACTTTTTTGAAGTAATGAAGTGAAAATTGGAAATTTCATCATTTCTAATGACATGATAAAGAAAAGAATTTTTTTTTTGCTTTTTTATCTCAAAAAACTTTGTTATATTCGATTTTTTTTTTTTTTGAACATGATTTCAAAACCTCCGAAAAGCAACAGAAATCGCAAAAAGTTTTTTTGAGGTCTCATGTGGTGTACTCCAAAAAAATTCTGATTTTTCATGTAAATTTTGAAGTTTTAAAAGTGGAGTGGGGTAAGCTAATGGCCGAGCTATGCAATTTGAAAAAAAAATTTCAATATCAAACACTTATGACCTTGAATCTTTGAAATTTTTCACAGAGGGGATGGGAGAAAGACATTGTAAAACACTCTTTCGAATTAAAAAGTGGAAGTAAAAAAAGCATCGCAATGCGTTGTTTTTTGAGCATGTAGAATTTTTAGGTGTGGTAGTTTTCAGAACAGCTGGTTAGTTAAATGGGCAGAAGACAAAATATAAGAAAAAAACATGCAAAAAATTTCCTAATTTTATAGTTTTGTACGAAATTTTTGAAAAACTTTCCGTCTGAAAAACTACTATATCGTAAAATTCTGCAAGAAATTCTCTTTTCAATGGGTCAAACTGGCCCTTCTATCTGTCATGATTGTTGAAACGATGAGAGAAAAACAATTAAATGTGCCGCATTGATTCGGAGAAAAAATAATTTCAAACGAGTGTAGGTATCTTTGTCCCTTCAATCGAAAGGTTAGAAGAACATATATATACATAGGTTAAGCATGTATTGCATATTTTCTGACTAAAGGGACTTCCTATTGAGACGGAATACTCTGCATAAATAAATTCCTGTGGTACGTATGCGAAAAGTGATGAGCATTGAATAAAAAATACCTGCTTCTGGGATTTAAAAAACTTGAAAAAAAGTATTGAAAATGTGCTCGAGAAGAGTATTATTATGTACGTGGAGTTCATTTTTTAAATTCTTGTCGATTTTTTTCGGAATTTTTCCGTTCTAATTCCAATATATGTACTTTGATGTGGAAAATATTTTCTTTTCATTCATCTCTCTGTACCTTATTTTTATTCTAATATTTTTTTTTCTTTCTCATACACGATGGATGACCTTGAAAGAAGAATTTTTCCATCTCATTCATTCTGTTACAAAAAAAAAAAAAAAAATGCCTGCGATGTTTTTCTCATCTTACCCTTGTATTTTTAATGTTGTGTTTTCTTGGAAGGTTATTTTTTCCGACAGATAGGTGGTACAAGGAGGGGAAAATCATGCTAGAAAAAATTTTTTACCGTGAAGACCGAAAGAGAAAATATCAAGTCAAAATTTTTTGGTATATGAAAGAGAATAAGAGTATAAAAAAATTCGAGATACGATTTTCGGTCAGATTTTACGGACGACAAATCGGAAAACTTGTATTACAATGTCTTATAACGACGGATATATGTGTACCTATTTGTATAATATTATGGTTACTGTACCCAAACGAAATGAATTTTTTCCCCGAAGACGTACCTAGACCTTGGTAAAGAATACGCGAAGTAGAAATATCGAGATAATGATCGAATTACGAAACACGTTTATCGAATTGGATAAGTATAAATGGCTTTGGTACGCTGGGGTTAGTTCGCTATTCTATATTCGATTTCGTATAATGATGATGACGACGACGACGACGACGACGACAAAAAAATAAAAAAATCTTAACAATGGTCGAAATGAATGAATGGGAAAAAAAGGAGAAAAAAAATCATCCTTGGAAGATGAACTCTTCGCGGTCGAGATTCATTAATTTTTCACTAGTATTGGCACCGCTTTGGGGGTGATGGTGTTCCACTTGAATGAACGGCGCGACGTTTAGGGGGAATTTATTTCTCTTCTGGTTTTCGTATATATTCTCGAGAAAAGGTCGAAAAAATCTCCGCGCTTTGTGCACGACGAAAGCACAGCCCAGAGCTCGCTTATTAGCAAGATGAAAATTGATTATATTGAATGACCTCTATAGAAAGGGGAAAAAATGCCTTAGTTCGAGGAAAACGATGAAATTGATACGTACCTAGACCTGCTTACTATACCTTTACCTAACTGAAACGCAGATACATGGACAAATATAGAAAAGGAAAAAAAGACAAATTGCTCGACTAGCTATTCCGTGCTGTTGTAGCAGTGAAATGGTGATTTGTTAAAATGTGTAGAATTGTTGTTAAATTTGCTGGTATCTTTTATCAAATATACCTACGTATCATCAGCAGAGAATACGTATACGTATACTCGTACGTGCATATTATAATAATATATACCTACTTGCGAGTTTCGTGTAGTTTATATTGAATTAAACTGGCGAATATGGTCGTATCGTATACCTTTTACCGACATATCTACCTATCTGTATCTATCTATATATATATATATATATTTCCGTACCGTACGCACAATGTAGATTTTTAATTGCGGCAACTTTATCGTTTTAGCGAGTGCTCATAATCTTTGTTTTATCAAATATTGAATTTACTTTGTGGCAAAAGTATAGAATTCGCAGTAATGGGATAACGATTAACAGTTTTACGCCAAGCAAACGTTTAAGTGAATTATTAAAACGGTGGTTCTCAAAATATTGTCGTAATACGCGTATACGTGTTGCAATTACGAGCCGTGCTCTTTGGAGAATTATAGATTTACACTATACAGGGTGGTCCTGATAATAATTACGTGAAATATTGGAATTTTGTACTTTGCTCACCAATTAGGGTTAAAAGAGTTATGCGCGTGATAAGCATCAACCCCTGAATCACCACCGAGTTATTTGCCATACCATGCGGCGAGTGGAGGGAGGTTAGGATGACTATACATTTTATCTGAAATTAACCTATTTTGGCTCTTTAAATAAAAATTGAAGAGGAGATAATAATGAAACAAGTGTACCGAGTTTAAACGTGTATGTAATACGTATCCACTGAAGTTTCCATTTTTTTTTATGTGTGATAAGTTGGACGTTTGAATGCATTTCAAAGGAGTGGGGAGGGTATGGGTCTTGCAATTTTTGAACAGTTGTAATATTTTATCAAACAGTTTAATTCTGAGAGCAGTTAGACCCTAAATGAATCAGTTGTTATAGTTTTGTGAGGAATGGACAAGTTGCAAAAAATTTTTTTCGATAGACCAAAAGTATGTATAAAAATATAAAGATTGAAAAAAAAAATTGAAAAACGATCCATTAGAACTCATGTAGTGAATTTTTAAAAGTTGCTTTTGTTTGACGCATTGAAAAACGGAGGCGTGGCTAATTTAGGGAGCTGTGACGTCACACCCTGAATCCCACATTTTGAAATACGCGGTATAGATGTCCCCTTAGAAATCCGCAGGCAGTGAGGGGGAAATTCACGATAATACGTTCCTATTTTAGTTTTTTTTTTGAAAGTTTGAGGGAAGGTAATGAAAAAAGTCGTGAACTGACGTCAGATCAACGTGGTAAAAATTCAAGGTCCCTAACTTGACCCGTACACCACCCCCTTTTGATTTAAAATTTTAAAATTTACATGAATAATCGAAAATAAATTTCTTATTTCAATTTTTTCGGTGCTAACGTGTCATAGTACACCAAATGAGAACCAAAAAAAACTTCGCAATTTTTGTTTACTTTTTAGGAGTTCCAAAACCATATTTAACAATGAAAAAAATTGAATATTTCGAAATTTTTTTTAAATTATAAACCAAAACAAACACTTCCATTTATTATGTCATAAAAAATGATGAGATTTCGTATTTTTACTTTATTACCTTGAAAAAATTTCAAATAATTGATTTTTTCAACGTTTAAACAGGATTTTGAAACCTTTGAAAAGCAAAAAAAAATGCGAAATGTTTTTTTTTTGGCCCCATTTGGTCTACTATGACACGTTAGCACCAAAAAAATCGAAACAAGAAACTTTTCAACTTCCTAGCTGAATTGGGAAGGGATATACGCGAGACATAAACTTGAGAAGTAAGAAAACCCGCCCCAAAAAAACGTATTTTCTGGGGCTGTAAGGGATGCAATGGTACGAAAAGTGAAAATCCTCAGAAGGTACGTACATGAACCTTATATAGTCTACTTACCAAATTTCAAATTCCTAGCTTAATTTGGTAGTTGAAGGGGAGATAGGACAGAAAAAGCATGTTTTCAAGGTCAAAAAGGGGAAAGCCCCCATATCTCTCCTCTAAATTGACCTAAGGGGCTGATTTTTGGATATACAACTTCAAAGTGTATATCGATTGTCTCAAATTGAGCAATTTTTGCGATTTTTGCTCTTCAGCACCTCCTTTCCTAAATTTGGACATACCTAAATTTTCCTGAATTTTGACCCAAAGTTTTCCCCATTTATATGTATCTAATTCCATGGCAAACTGGACCTATTTACCGAATTGGAGTGATTTTGATCTGTATCAAAATAGATTTTGTCATCACCACCACCAGGACGACGACCACCACCACCACACCTCCCCCGCCCCCGTTTATCAATCAGGCTAAAAATGGAAAAACGGAAGCGATACCCTAATCCTTACCTTCCGATTCGATGACGCCGAATTTGACTATGAGCTTATTTTTTGATCTGACTCCTCTTCATGATGTGAAAATTAAAAAAAAATTGTAAAAATTAATCGACATGTTGATTCTTAATTATTTCAAGTCATTAAGTTTGAAAATTCAATTATTTTTTGGGTACAGCCCGGGCACCCTCCGAGTCTCCATAACAATCGAAAGATCATGAGGAAAAATGTAAACATCAACGGTTTTCCAAGCATATTTCGTTTAAATGGGAAATTTGTTGGAAACGCGATATTTTCCCTTGGAAGATACAATTTCTTTCTTTTTTTAGGCTGATTTTCCATGTTATATTGTCCATGAAAATCAGGTTATTACGGTCTATTGACCTACGGCAGATGAAAGAGGTGAGGGGGGCTATCAACAAAATTCGTTTTGAGGTCCTGGAAGGTCATTAAGACGATTTTTGGTCATGTCAGATATTTAATGTAATTTATTTTTTTTAATTTTTTAATCCTCAAAACTAATAATCATTCGCTTAGCTCGATACCGACCAAAATCAGTCAAATTTAGGAAATAGGCTTAGATTGGCGGCGGATTTGATATTCTAAAGTAGGATTGACCTCGGGTCAAAATTCGGTTGTGCCCAAATTTGAGAGGAGACGATGCTGAAGGACTAAAATTTCATAAAATATACTTTTTTTCAGCTAATCGATAGGCAATTCAAAGTTGCATAATATGTAGAAAAAATCAGACTCCCAAGTCAATTAAAAGGGGTGATGAGAGGATTTTTCCTCTTTTTGACCTTGAAACAGGGATGTCCCTCCCTTATCTGCAATCCAAATTGAGATAGGAATTTTAAATATTGTATGTATACACTTGGTGAGGGCCATAGGTATGCCTTTTGGAGGTTTCAATTTTTCACACTCATTGCACCCCCTCACAAACCAGGAAAATGTGTTTTTTTTGAGTGAATTTTTTTTCATATTCTGTTTGTTCCTCACATTAACTCCTCTCCCCCCCCCCCCATTAAACTAGTAAGTTGAGATTTGGTTTAGGTCGTAGATATATCTGTTGCCTTGAGGGTTTCAACTATCCAAACTTCCATAAGAAATGATATTGCTGTAAAATTTTTTAACGATATGAATTTTTTTTAGCTTACCGGTTTGGTCTCCGAAGAAGGCTATAAGGCTTTAGTTGTCGAAAAAATCTGAAATCGTCCCCTTCTCGTATGCAGATTAGAAGGAAAATCTGTTTAAAACTTAAATTATATGTCAAAAAAGTCATATAATAAAATTTATCGCACCATTTTTTACAATTATCTTTTTTGGAACATCAGAACTTCCGTTTACAATTTTCAGTATGTTTCAATATCAAGATGAAATTGTAGAAGGATGATTATTAATTACCGACAAAAAGCTCGATATTTATTTTCTTTTTGCCAAGATCATAATTTTTGTATACCTTAAAACCAAATGTCACCTTGTATAGGTTTGTCTCATTTATACACGCAAATGCTTTTACCAAGACGGAAATTTCCCACCAAGAAACCACATACGTGGAATATAATAATGTAAAAATAATGACATCGTATTTCATCTGCCATCATTGGATGAATTTTTTATTTCCATTTTTATTAAATTTCATTCGTACGCGATTGAAACTGCGTTTTTTTTTCGAAGAACGCTTTTCCATCTACGTCAGATTCCTTTACTCGTAATTTTGGCAGCCCTCTGTACCCTCTTCTTGATGCATATTTCATCGCTGAGAATAACATTTCGTCAACTCGTACACGTACGTAGGTTCTCGATAAGCTTCCCTTTTTTTCCCTTTTTTTTCTTCTCCGACTTATTTCTCCTCCCAAAACCGAGTATATTTTTAATATAGTTATATATACATGTACTTCGATATAAAAATCTTCGCCGAATGTTTGATAATAATAAAGAAACGAACGTTTCGAAATAAAAATTCATTCATCCAAAAAAACACTACTTTTGATGGAAATAACGCCAATTGTAATATTTCTATAACGAATACCTTTTTTATATGGCACATACATACGATGGGACGCCGACGCGACAATCACACTGCCAATTTGCTTCGTTTTGCTTTTATCCAATCACGCAGATTTACCGCTTGCGCCGAGCAAAACGGTAAAGCTTCCTCTTGATATTGAAAATAATAATAAAAAACAGCAAAACCCGACTTTTACACACACACACATACACACAACACCACCTATCACTTAACATCAGCAAAACGACCGACGATCGTTGCATATTCAGTATGATGGAAAATTCTTTACCGGTTGAAACGCTACCGACCGCATCTTCTGGTGGAATATAAATTTGCGACCTTTAACACGCTATTACGAACCCCCATTTTGTGGTTATGTCGTTGTGTTTTAGAAAAGCATATACACAGGCGGCCAGATGCGTACGTGTGGTTCGTCACATTGCAGACGAACATATCATTGTAACTTGACGCTGTAGGTTGTACGAATATATACGTTTACCTAAGTCTAATATCTTTCGCTTTACAGTTGGCAGGGTATAAGAAAAAATTGAAATAAAAATACCTTTTCTACAGCCTTTTTTTTCTTCCCCTCGATTCTGGTGATATATATTAATATTACGGTTAAAATCATCCTCATGTACGGTATAGCTCACGCATGTGCTCGGTCTACCACATCGTATCAAAATTCCGACACCTGCCGGCCGAAATTCTTATCGAGGAATTTTCAGGGGTGACTATCGCGAAAACGTTTTGCCTTTTTCCTTCGCTTTACCGTTACGTACCTACCTGTAGTTACAGATTGAAATTTTATTGTTGTTGGGAAATTGTATAAAGAAAAGCTCGAGAGAAAAATACGAGTGTGATTTCCTTGTATGTACCTACCTAGCTAATCGATTTCTTCATATGTTACAATACACGCTTTATTATGTGCTGATAATATTGGTTTAATTTGAACTTTTTTCACGCAACCAGCTTCATTTGTAATGGTACGAGTATATTACTTGCGTGTGTTATTTTTGCAATTAGCTGTTGTAGTAAAATGGCCAGAGAGGAGGGATCGTGATTATTGCTTAGGATGTTCAATGGTTGATTCATGTAATCAAATGTGTTAAATTTATTGTATTATTATGATTTTGTAAAAAGTTTTAGTTTTATTTTTTTTTATACCTCTTATTATATAAAGTGTGTTGGAAGGAGAAATGGGTCTTAGATGTAAAGTTATGGTGCCTCACTTCTGCCCAACTGCTTATAAATTCCAGGAAAACTACCTATACCTATTAAAATAGTCTTTATTGAGCTAGAAAGAGATTTTTAATTGTTGACGTTCATTTTCAACTGTTTTGGATTTTTTTTTTTTTGAAAATCACGGTCAAATAAATTATTTACTGGAGGTTCCAAAATGCCTGGAAAATGTGATACATTGATTTGAAAAATGCCTATTAAGTAGCAATCCAATATATGTCTACAAATATTCGCTTTTTTTTTAAATCCTTGCGAAAAACTAAATTTTTTCTTTAAGCCTTCCAGGATGTTTGGAAAATATATAACACAGGTTGATTCGTAATCTGACTCCGTTATTGTGTTCAGGAGATGCAATTTATCTGAAAACGATGCCAATATCACCCCCCCCCCCCCACCGGTTGGCTCGCTGAACAGCGGAATGAGGACACCATGAAGGTTCAAAACGGGACTGTGGCAGTTCGACGTATTTTTTCTGTGATTTTATGTCGAACTTGGTAGTAAATATGTAAAATTACAAAACTCGTCCACTAACCGGTGCTTTCCCAAAAATTACGTGTTTTTTTCAAATTCAACGCGCCATAACCCCACCAACTATTAATGCTACAGTAAAAACTAACATGTATTCAAAATCCTCGTGAATAACGGAATTTTTTTTATTTGGACCATTTTTCAATTGCGTAGTTACCGAATTGAAAAAATTCGTTTCAATTTTCACTTTTGAAGGTATAGTTTTCGAATTTTCAATTTTTGGAACTCTTGGCCTGACCAAAATGGTTAGAAAGGGGACTTTGCCTACAGATATTGAAAAAGTAGTTCATTGAGAGTAATTTGAGCTCGCCATTACAAGTTATCAGTCTAAACGTGAAACGAGATGGTGGTGCAATTTGAAAACTCCTGAAACCAGTTTGAAAGTCAATCTCAAAATATGATGGCAGTTTTTGAGAAGAGGAGAATATCTCAAAAATTTCATGTAGCAGTTCAGCTTTATAGTTTTGAAATTTTCATTGCTGGTGCCCGCGCTATTAGGGTTTTTGAAAATCTGCGAACAACGAGCTCAGTTCAGTTACCAAATGATCTCGAAATGATGTGGTAAAAATTTCAGCTGTCCAACTCAATATTTTAAACTTGGAAAAACTGACTCAAAGTTGTCCAATTTTCAAAAATTGAAAAAAAATTTTTTTAACGTGGAATTATTACACATATTTATATTAAAAATTATCGTTGTTGGAGGAAAATATTCCATCTAATTTAGACCTTCAAACGCGATTTTTCATTTTTTCACCTTTTTTTTTGACAATTTACTGTATGCTGCATTTTTGTACGTTGTGATACCTATTGAGAACCCTTTAAAAGGGTACAAGCGATGAAAACTGATCTTAAATAAGCATATCTAAGTGTATTAGGCCCATTTTTTTATGGATTTACTGAAAAAAAAAACCAAAGAAGCATTCCTTTAACACCCTTGAAAAATCACCTATTTGAGATAAAATTTTTAATATTATGCTTAACGATTTAAAATTGGTGTCCTACATCCAATTCAGGAGGGGTTTTTTAAAAAAAATTGCCTTGATAGTTTTTCGGAAAATCATAAAAAAACACAAAGTGACATTTTTTGATGAAAAACCCAATTTTCCAAGAACGATGATTTCGAGTACAAATATAGATAATAATTCAATTTTTGAAAAAAAAAAATAAAAAATTGTTTTTTTTTGATTTTTGAAAATTGTGGAACTTTTGGTCAGTTTTATAAGTCACATCTAAGGCGTATGTTGAATCTGCATAGTAAATTTCAACTTTGTAACTGAATTTGGAGGGGAATTATGCGAGAGTCAAAATCAAAAAATGAGAAAACCTGCCAAAAAATTACATTTTTGGGACTGTGATGAAGTGCAACGAGGGGCTGAAAAGTTGAAACCTCCAAAAGGCAGATCTGCGACTCGACTAAATTCTTACATACCAAATTTCAACTTCCTAACACTATTTTGTAGCGAGGTAAGCTAGGAACTAACTCAAAATATTATAAAAAAAACCGGCTCAAATACCACATTTCGGGGCTGTAAAAGGAAGAAATGGGTCTGAAAAGTCGAAACACCCAAAAGGCAGATCTTATGCTTCCTACCAAGTCTACCTACCAAATTTCAACTTTCTAAACTGAAATTGGGGGGGGGGGTGTAAGGGAGGAACAGCCCTTTTGCAAGGTCAAAAAAGGAAAAAAACTCATGTCTCCCTTCCTAATTGACCTGGAAGGATGATTTCTGGATGTGTTATGCAACTTAAGATTGCCTGTCGACTGACTCAGAAACGAAAATTTTTCGTACAAAATGAAAAAAATTTTTTACAGCTGTGTAGAGCATTCAAATTCAAATTTCAGCCCCTAAGATTCATTTGGAGGGTAGTGAACTCGAGTTCATACCGCGCTTAGGGGCGAATTTTTTCATCACGTACTACCCTCAATATGGGTCGGGGGGGGGTAGACGCTCAGATCCGCGTGTAATACCTCAGTGGTGTATTTTTAGTCATCTAAAATACAACTAAAAAAATTGAAAAAGTGATGGTCAAAAATACATCCCCGAGGTGTTACACGCGGATTTGGGCGACTACCCTACCCTTGGGTGGCCCATATCGTAGGCAGTGCATGGTGAAAAAATTAGCCCCTAAGCGAGGTATGAACTCGAATTATTTCAGTTTTCATTAATTTTCCACTGTTATTTGTCAATATTTTGGTATTCCATCCCGCCATACTCTCCTCTCCTCCCCCCCATGGATCTTAGGGACTGAAATTTTGGTTATGGGGATAATTTTGAATGCTCTACACAGCTGTAAAATTATTTTTTCATTTGGCGTGTAACACTTGGGGTACTTCCCTTTTTGGGTCAATACACCGTGATGCCCTGGTCTTCATTGACAATATGACAGAAAATCAGGCTGAAAATTGACTCGAAAAGCATAAATTTTTACCACATCATTTTGAGGTCATTTCGCAACTATCGTGATCCTACCGTTTGCAGTTTTCCAAAATAAAAAATATATAAAAAATTTCATCTACCCTACTTATGCATTTTTATGAGAAATTCCCCCCTTCCTTCTTCGCCACTTGAAACTTTCAATATGCATGCTTTAATAATGATTCTATAAAATTGATTACGCATCAAAATTTGTACGTAGGTAATTAAATGTTGAAAATCGATAAAAATTGTAACCCTTGGTCGGATTTAGATTTTACGAGGTTTGCATTGGCGCACTAACGACGTTTTTGTTAATTGCTAGCGCCATCGTCGTTCGAAGTATCCTTTCACGTGGCACTTTAATAGTCGTCGAATTCTTTGGTACGGTTGATAATTCGACAACGAGAACGTGTACCGACGTATCTAGATATATCTACTCGCACGTACGTCGCCGACGGTACGAGTACGACTATCACAATGACACCGATTTTCACCAGTTTTCGACGAACTAAAACGCTGCTGCTCGTTGTTTTAGGTCTTTTTTAAGTACTTCCTCGTGCGATGCATCGCATCGTATCGCATGCTCGAAATATTTTCGCAATGTTTAATGCACTATGTCGTGTTCTCGCTGGCGGAAAACCTGACAGATATTCGTATAGAAGACGAAATGGTGGTGTACGTCTACGTACAATATGCATCAGCTCCTTTAAAGTTACAGCAAATTGGAACGAGCGATGGTGTGTCCTTCAGCCATGTATGTGTACTTCTTCTTCTACTTGTGTAGTATGTAACGCGATGCGATAAATTTCACTGATAACGAAGAACTTTATTTTCTGTACGAAAGTTTTCCCAACAGTCAACTTTGTGGCGTATCGTACTAAGAAAAGCGTACACATAGGTAGAGAAGTATACTGCTATATGTATGGTGTACTGGTATTAAGTAATAAATTTATGCCTATTATATATCGTTGGTAAATAGTATAGAGGTTACGTCAACCTGATAAATTCACCTTTCATGTCGATGATGCGTTGTCAAAGCGTATAAATGTGGAGTGTACGTGTGTACGCATCAGACATTGTATGAGAGAAAAGGTCAGTGCTTTCGTTTCGTGATACCAATCGCCACAGTATACAGTACCTTTTTAAGTAAGGTCCGTCAGTCGTCGGTATGCGTACGTTTTATTGATTTTTCACGATGCCTATGAAAAGGCTACTATGGCTGGATGGGTTGGGTATTAGGTAAACCTGGTGAATGACACAGTTACATAGCCAAAGCATCGCGACGTCTTCGTGCATGTATTGGTGGTATTTGTATGGTCTTCGTCGCGATGATTATGTCTTTCATACAAAAATAATACTCGAGTAATAATTTGTGTAATTTTTTTATCGATTAATAATATTTCCAAAGCTGATTGCAATACCGAGATAATTCACCTTCACGAGATACCCTCCCCCCTTTATCAGCTACTGCATAATGTATAATAAAGGTCCTACTATGTAGGTACCAGGAAGAGAATATATTCTGAAAAATTTTCGTCGATGCGAGTAATTTAACAAAATGGAACTGGACCAGACGAAGAAAAAAAAAAAAAAAACTCCAAACGATGGATATGGAAACGTTCGCTGTACTCTTCGTTTTATACACGAAAATCTAATTAAATTTCAACTATATAATACTTACTGATGGAAAGCATCAGCGTGCAAAAGAAGAAGTGAGCAACGTTGTTGGGAGATGGAGGCGACTTCAGTCCGGGACCGTTTAATGCGGCTTTCTCGCCTAGTTACTTTATAAGTTGCAGCACTTAAAATTGCAAATTAATATAATTAGACGGTATATAAAGTAGGTACAAATTATATAGCCCGCGTGTTACTCGTGTATAAACAACGAAAGACTACCTAGTACCTACCTAAGTGAATTCTATAATATAATACTCGAGTTACCGTTGGGTCGAGTCGAGTCGAGTCGAGCCACCGAGCTTTTTTTTTTCAACGTACTATTTACAAAAGTTATCGTCGAGAGGGAGGAAAAAAAAAACGCACGCAATAAAATTATACTTTGGAATTGGTACGAATAACCTTTTATCGTTGACAACTTTTGCACCATGTACTTATGTATAGCTCGGTCTTTTTACCTATATTGCCGTCTAAATACGCGAACAAATGATGCGAAAATTTAAAAATATTATTCGAATGTGTGTGTGTGTGTGTTTTCTTTCCACAAACGATGAAAGTCGCATGTCAGATATTTCGACTTGATGATGGTGTGACGGTTCAGTGCTAAAATGATTTATCGCCTTATTTTTTACGCGATTTAAAAAAGTAAGAAAAAATAAGGGATTTTTTTTTTTTTTTGCAATGTGGTTATAGGTGTTCGATGTATATGTTAAAATTGAGAATTACTTTACAGCTGTACGTAATATACGATGTAGTTATGATAATGGCGATGGTGGTAACAACGTTGTGAAAATTTTAACTGTATTTAACGAGGATCAAAAATAATGGTTTTATGTGTGTTTGGACGAACAATTGATAATGTTCGGTGTACGATGCTTCGATCACGTTTTATGTTGTTATCTACGTGATAATGTGTTTATTTTTTTTGTAATGTTTCAATAATGATTCAGCTCGCTAAATGAATGTTTGTTAGGATGGGCTGGATCGCTGTTTACATTTTATAATCGTAAGAAATGTATCGAAATACTGGCACCTTTCGTAGCAAACCAAGAGTTTAACATCAAAAAGGTTCTAATATTATTCAAGTTCCAAAAAATCGAGTTTTATAATATTCTCCGAGTGTTTAATGATGAATACATTCAAGCATTTCAAAAAAATAAAATTAACTGAATGAAAGTAATTGTTGTAGATATGGATTTTTAAACCATTAAAACTGAGGCATTTCAGGGTTTTGGAGAATAGCAGGTTTTTCAGGATTTAGAGACTTGAAAAATTCAAAGGTTTCTGAGGGTTGTCGTCCGTAGGACTTTTAAGAGCTTTGGGTTGTTAGGAATTTGAGTTTGAACGTCGCAAAAATCTGTACGACCCCGTTACTTTATGTAAATATTCACTGAATAAATAATAATAATTGTAGAACTTCACAGAAAAATTCAGTCGAACATTCGAAAAGGGTGAAGCTGGATAAGATGAGCCAATTTGCCACAGAGCTGAAATTTAAAACTAACTGATGGATGTTGGTTCTTATGGTATGAAAACCACGGAGTAAAAATTTCAAAAATTCACATGTTTGTCTGAAATTTACTTTCGAAAAAAATGGGAGAAAAGTGCGAAAAAATTATTGAAAATTATGAAAAACTGTTGAAAAATGGGCAAAAATTGTGTAAGAATTACAAAAAAAAAATCATTAAAAATCATTGATAATCGGCTTAAACTTTGTCAAAAATGGGTAAAAAGTGCAGAAGATTGATAAAAAATCAAAAAAATCGTTAAAAATTAAACTACAATATATTTAAAAAAAAAAAATCATTGAAATTGGGGAAAAAAATTACAAAAAGTGCAGAAAATTTGTCATAAATTTTGAAAAACTGTTAAGAATTGAGAGAAAATTATTAAAAATTGACTATAACTTGAATAAAAATGGATGAAAAATCGTTAAAAACCATTCAAAATTGATCTAAAATATGAAAAAAAAAAAATGTTTCAAAAATGTGGGAAATTGGTGAAAATTTACAAAAAAGAAAAAACAGTGAAAATTTGACCGAACTGCATTAAAAATGCTGTAAATTGACGAAATATCATGAAATAATGTTGAAAAATAACTGAAAATTTACAAAAACATGAATAGAATTGCTAAAAATCATTGAAAATTGGGTAAAAATATAACTAAAATGGCAAGAAAAAATAAAAATGTAGATTTTTTCCTAATTTTCGTCAATTTTTTGCATTTCTGTCAATTTTGTACGCAATTTTTGATCAAATTTTAGTCATTTTGTTCAATTTTTCATACAATTTGCATTTTGTCAATTTTTCACCCAACTTTCAATGATTTTCGCCAAATTTTTTTCATATTTTTGGTCTATTTTAAATGATTTTTAACAAGTTTTCGTCAATTTTTAATCATTTCTATCAATTTTTTACCAAATTTTTAATGCTTTTCTACATATTATAAGTAAATTTTCATATATTTTTCAATATTTTTAAAGTAAATTTTTTTAAATTTTCATAAATTTTGTTATTTTTAAAAAAGAATTTTTGATATTGGCATTCATTCCTTAGAATGGAGAAAATTTTGTTTTTTTTTTTCAAAAATCTGCAAAAAGCAGACCGAGGCGAGTCACAATATTTGCGAAATAACCTCAAAATAATGTGGTAAAAATTTTAGCGCTGTAAATCAATTTTCCAACTTGCAAAGTTCAAATACTTCTCAAAATTTTCCAGAAAGTCGATTTTTTTGAAATAAATAGCAAAAATGGTTATTGAAAGCAAATTTTTACCATTGCCTTTCTTTTCAGAGATTTTTTTGGAATTTAACTTTGGTACATTTTTTTTTTTACATTTTCTGAAAAATTATGAAGGAAATTTTTTTTGAGGAACGTTCTCCCAAAACGGACAAATGATATTAATTTTAGACGAAAGTTTTTAGAAATGGGAAAAACCACTCTTCGAATATCTTTGAAAACTCCCCTAAGACGGGGGAGGGAGAAGCTAAAATTTAAATATTGTGCTAATCATCTGAAATTAATGTCTTTCGTGCATTTCATGTGGATATTTCTGAAAAAAATTTCTACGATAGCGTTTTAGAAAATTGTTGAAAATTGTATAAGGTGCATGACATTTTTTCGGGAAACCCTGAATATAGTAATAATTATGAAAACTTGTCACCAATGATCATTTTGGATGTAATTTTGTATAATTCGTATTTAAAAATACTTCGAATTTCTTTTTTTTCGATTTTTGAATTTTAAACCAGTTTTGCAAGTTGAAAAAAATTCAACTGGAGAGCTGAAACCGTTACCACATTCTTTGGAGATTAGCTTCGCCTTTTGCATAGATTTTTAAAAAAAACAAAAGAAGCAAATTCTGGCTCTTCGTAACATCACTGTCGATGTCGTGGAGTAAAAATAGCTTTTATTAGCTTAAAAATACCCAGCTATAGCGTTCGAATTTGTGATTGAATGGAAAAGAAAAAGAAATATTCAATTAAAAACGCATAAAATTAATTACGCCGGATTTAAAATAAATTGAAAACAACAACGATGTAATCGTCGTGGAAATGGGAAATCGTTACAAAGTTGAATTCATTTCTAAAGATATAAGTTGCAGAAATGACTGAAGTTTAATATAAAAGGAATTTAATTAAAGTATCGGCGAATTATTTTTTGAAATGTAAAATTCAAGCGACGCGACCAAAAAAAAAAATGAGTAGTATTTCGATTAAATTGGATTAAAGTACTCGTATTATTGATTTCTATTCTGTTGTTGAAATCGCAGGGTATCTAATTATTTCTTTTCCTGTTGTCTTCGAAAGAAGGATGAATAGATGATAAAATTGACGAGAATTTCATCTCATGTAAATGTATGCATTTTCCCCCTACTTTACATTTGTAAGAATTCTTTAAAACAGAAAAATTAGGTACATATGCTAATTTTAGCATACCGAGGGTTTATGTACGAAATCCGTTTTATAACCAGAAAGGTTTTGTTTTGATTTGAAGTTGGATTAAGAAAATCAAAAGGCATTCAACTACCGATGAAATGGTATGAAATTTACAAAGATGAACTCTGAAACTGAGACGTAAATCAATTGGTAGCTCAATTAATCTAAAAATTAAAATACAAAAGCTTTAGAAGTGGTTTATATACCCTCCCCCTCTCCCCCAATATTTTAGCAGTTTCTTTTGTTCATTTATTCTTTCTACGCTTTGCTTTCTTCATTTGACCTCATTCTGTCACTTAAAAGTTGTGTTTACGATTGTTATGTTTATAATGAACACTCGGTGGACACTTGGACACCCCTTATAACGCTTTTCTAAATATATATATATATATATCTGTTAGTTTAATGTAGGAAAAAATTATTTTTCTTGTAGGTAGGTAGTAGGTACTTGACATTGAGGAAGAGAATCGAAAAAACTGTGTTACTTCCTATTCGTAATAATAAATGCCCTTTTATGAATATTCCAGTTGAATAATTTTTAATCTGAATTAAGTACCTACGTTTTGAGTTATCGCCGCAGAAACTTTCAATCGGAATCTTCTTTTGCAGCCTTTTCCGATTCGTATATGAAAAACGTAATTCGAAGCTCGTAGCGAAGCAATTTAGATAATGAAAAAATTTTTGTGCGTTGGAAAATCATAAAATTTGTGATTGATCTTCATCGAACGCAGAAATTGACCTAGTAAAATATTATTCATTCGGAGGATGAAAAATTTCAACAAAGATTATGCGTAAAGTACCTATATAGTAATAATAATGCTACGTAGGGAAATACGAGGAAACTTTTAAATCGAAAGTGTAGGTAAAACGTGGAAAAAAATCCGTATACGTATCGTTAAGATTACTTCGGCGATAACTATAACTTTTTCCCAATATTTTTCGTAGAGTTAATTAAGCTAATGAAAAAGGGTACGTTTTATCCATATACTTGAATTTTTTTTTTCGCCCTGATAACTGTAGACTACGACGTGGCGTCGGCGTATATATTTTATCGAATTTTTCATTTAAATGGTTATTGTTAATGCTTTCTAATTACGTGCTCTGTGATAGTTGTTACGAAAATCTATCTCGTATCTCGCTGCAACTAAAGCTACGTTATAAGTTCATCGAAGTATAATCAACTATACATGTACACCGTACGATATAATAATTTTTCGTCGAATTATTAGATACGAGTTTTAATAAACTGATAAAAAGTATTGTATGCGTGAACAAAACATCGGTTATGTACCTATAAAAGTCCACGTGTATGGTGAGTAATTAAAATTTGTATGTACAATTTTCGAGCTTTATTATAATTATAATATGAACCACTTACAAGGGAAAGTTTGAGTACTGTCGGACTCCAATGTTAAAGACTCTCTTGAATAGTTGGAAACAGCATTTTCAAGATCTCCGAAATTGAAATTTTGATCTGCCAATGTTCAGTTTACAAATTTTGATGAATTTTTAATGATTTTCTTTCTAGGTCATAAATGAACGTATGAGTTGTTTTTACGTGAACGAATCTTTAAAAATATGTAAAAAATCGAAAAATCTCTTCTTGCTGTTAATATTTTGACTGTGTTATTTGAGAACCCTATTTTATTTTACGTTTTTCAAATAGTTTACTGTCGAAATGGAAGTTTGAAAAATTTAGAAATTTTTTCCCAGAGTTGTAATGTAATGAACTACTCTCTAAATAACATATTCAAAATCGGATTGAAGCATCTCCCAATTTATGCCTCCTAAAATCGTTTTTTCTCAGTAACTTCGTTTTGAATCGAGATACAAAAAAAGTCAATTGAAAAAAAGCATTGTAATGCGTTACTTTTTGGAGCCTTATTTTCCTAAAGTAAAGGAGATTTAGGAAAAAGCTCATTTCTAATGGCTGAGGTATGAATTTTTAAAAAAATTGGATCAATTTATTCATCCTCTGAATAGGTTTGAACCTCGAGAGTGTTGAGGCTTCATAGGAATTTTTCGTTCAAAAATACCCCCAACCGAAGTTTGACACCCTCCCTCCCCCTTCTTCCTTGCAGTGGAAATTTGGAAATTACCACAAATAAATTCTGAAGGCTCTAGACCCTTACCCAAGTCCATCTGGAGCGAAATCCCCCACCTATTTTGAATGACAGTTTTTTGCGGTTTCCCAATATTTTGAAAATTGCAGACTGCATTCTGCAATTTACCTCCTTGAATTACAACTACCCAGCTAAATTAAGAGGGGAGATATGCTTGAGATAAACCGAAAACCTTTTTATTTTCGGAGTTGTAAGGAGGTCCAAGAGTGCTGAAAAGTTGACCCCCCTCCCCCATTCCAAACACATTTACATCTACACTTCGGATTTAAACCTTCTATCTCAATTTGGAAGTAAAATACGCGCGCGAAAAATTCACAAATTCAAAAAATTGCCGAAAAACCCACTTTTTCAAGCTGTGAGGGGCATGAAATGGGCTTGAAAAATCGAATCTCCCAAAAAGCATATATGTTTTTTACTAAGTAATACATACCAAATTTCAACTTCCTATCCTAATTCGATGGCGAGATAGAGAGGGTAGCCTGTTTTCCAAGTCAGAGAAGAAGAAAACTCCCATATCTCCCCTTCTAATTGACCTAGGAGGCTGGTTTTTGGATATGTTATGCATCTTGTGATTCTCTATCAATTGACGCAAACAGGTACAATTTTTGCTATTCTTGCCCCTGGACACCCCGTCTCGAAAATTTGGACATGAGTGAATTTTGATCCGAGGTCGTCTTTACTCAAAAATATCGAATCTGTTGCCAATCCAAGGCTGCTGCCCAAATTTCACGAATTTTGGTACGTATTGAGCTGAGCAAATTATTTTTAGTTGCGGGGGAGGGAGGAAAGGATATAAATAGAAAGGAATAAATATCGGACGTGGCCAAAAATAGTCTCAATGATCTTGTAGATCTCCAAAACGGATTTCGTTGATGCTACCTCATCCATCCACTGTGTATCGATAGTCTCCTATAATACTCTGGTTTTAATTAACAATATGACATAAAAAATCAGGCTATGGTGTTTTGCATACCAATTGCTATTTTGATGTTTCGGGTGATATTTTGGGTTCGGCTTGGTAAGAGAATCAACATTGAACGTTTATCTAGATGTGCCCCTTTCACATTCGTTTTGTAATTTTCCTATTAATTTTTAGAAAAAATTGCGTAATAACTTTTTGATTTGACTATTTTTCTGTGTATTTATTTTGAACAAAGTCATTGAAAAAAAACACGTGTTTATAGGGCACAGATGTGGGTATTTTAGGTGATGCAATATTCCAATTTTGTATGTGTTATTTAGAGGTTGAGCTTATTATGTGAAATGGAGAGATTATCGATATTATTACCCATGTAAATAATTGAAGGTGATTTTCCATATACAAGTATACATCTTTTTTGTTCAAGGGTTTTCAAAACGTTCATAATTCGTCTTTTTTTTCGGCCACTTTTCTATATTTTTATACCCCTGTCGAGAGGGCCTTCTTCATAAGCTTGACGGGTTGAAATATTGATCATCTCTGCACGATCCTTTAATTAAAAATAGGAACGTATTGGAGCTATTTCTGGTCAAAAATGCTAAAAATTTTAATTTAGAAGATTGTTAACCCATTTTTTTTGCAATCATCTACGAGGGAACGGTCAGACTTGTCTAATGCTGTTCTGCCTGAATGAATGCCTACGTTTAGTACCCCAGACGCCTACATACACCACATATTTTTTTTTTGCCCGAAGAATGTCTGGTTTTTACGTGGCAGTGTTACCAATGTGAAAAATCAACAGTTACAACTAATCAAAATTATGCATGATGTTGAGGAAATAAGTAAAAATCATCAGATGAAAAAATTGCCTTATTCCAAGATCTACAGGAGCCATGAACCGAAAAATTTCTATAAAGATTTTTCTCTTTCATAACCTTCAAAGACTCCTTCAAATCTTGAACTAGGCAATTTTTTCACCTGATTGTTTTTACTTCTTTTCTCAACCCTACCCAATGTTGTATTATTTTTTTCAATACTTTGAACTTTTGATTTTTCATCTTAGCAACACTTAAACGCAACGCAAAATCTAGCCATTTTCTGGGCAATTGAAATATGCAGTCAGTATATGTAGGCATGTAGGGGCATGGAATACTACACAATAGGCAACCATTCAGATAGATCGGCGATGAATAAGTCTGACTGTCCTATTGTAAATTCCACCAGAATCAAACTGACCAATACGCGTTCTATGTTGTGTAGAATGGTCATTTTTATGGGCACGTATAGTGTCATCAAATGGTACGTAGATACATAGTATACCGCGGTTTGGATCATTGTTCATGATAATAATGATGATGACGACGATGATGTTAGTTATACACACGTTCGTGTAAATTATGTACATATTACGTATGTATCAATAAACAAAAGAACGAATCGATAGTTGTAATGGTATAGTATAGTACAGTATAATGGTCGCGAGATATAAAATCGCGAGAGCTCGATGATTGATATGAATAACTTGACAGACGACGGATGTGATAAAAAATAAAACATTGTGCCGAAGTAGCACCGATAGAGGGGAATAAACGAAGGTATATATTATCGTAGTGTTTTATTTTTATACGCGTACATACTTATTTACGTCGTAAAAACTATGTTACAAGTACTCTTCATACTTCATATCGTTAACTGATACTATTTATTTACGAGGTATCTGGCTTGTTTCGACCAACAGCCGATATACACGTTGCGTTGTTGTTGTTGTTGTGGTACTAATGGTGTACAGAGAGGCCGAAGAGGTTAAGGAAAAGGAGCGCTAGTAATTTTTCCAGTCGATGGAATTTTCGAAGGAAAGACCACGAAAGAAAAGAAAAAGAAATATCCAGTACGAGTGTATAGAATTACACGTAAAGATCAAAAGGTCGTCGTAAATTTCGCTACGATGTGTACTCGTATGTGTTGTTCTTATCGTAACGTTGTAATTTGATGATATATTTGTCTTGCGGGAGGAGGAGGAGGGTATTAAAATGGTTGGAATCATTTTATTCAGTAGTCGTTACGACACGACCGACGTTACGTTTAAAATTCATCTCAACGTTGAAATCGTAATTCACATAATTGCCGAATTGGGTTCCCTTTATTTACCGGTACTCAAATTGAATAAATGCAAAATAGAGAAATCAAATGGCCAGCTGAAAGATTAATAACTGTAGCACTACGAACCTTTATATTTAAATATATAAGCTTTGATGTAAAATTTAAGTTTCTCGTCGTTCGTTCCACCTCTTTTTCTGTTGATTAACCTGATAATTTTTTGTTCCAACAAATCGTCACCTACTTTAACAAGTTGACTAGTGTGATAAAAATATCACCATTATATAGGGTCACGAAACCTCCTGCACTTGAAAATAATGCGGCCTTGTTACGACCTTTCGAATTGATTCAACATTCAGCTAATTTCGTAATAATCCTGCAACCTTCAATTGACGTTTAAATTTTTTTTTCCCAGCTGTTTCGTACTTTCTTTGGATTAGATTGCATCAACATTTAGTTATACCAAAAATAGACCATTATAAAAATCGAAAGTGTAAATACAGCACCATGTGCGCTGTACGTACCACTTACTGCATCAATCAAATCGAGATTTTGTTAATTATAGGGAGGAGAAGAAAAAGAAAAAGAAAAAAGAAAGGGTTTTATAATACCTAATCGATTCTTAGCCTGATTTTTCATGTCATATTGTCAATGCATTGTCAAAGATTATCGACCTAAGTTGGTGATATCAATGAAATCCGTGTTGGGATTATAGAAGACCACTACGATCATTTTTGCCCATGTTAGATGTTTACTTTCAATTTTTTATTCCTCTCCCCTCCCAGTCACCATTAAAAATCATTTACTCTGCTTGATACCGACCAAAATCGCTCCAATTCGGCAAATAGGCTCAGTTTGGCGGAAGATTACGTATATAAGAATGAAAACGACCTTGGGTCAAAATTCATTTACACCCAAATCTGGGGGAGGGGGTGCTGAGAGGTCAAAACCGCTTCAATTAGCTCCTTTTTGAGCCAATCAATAGAGAATTCGAAGTTGTATAACATACCAAAAATATCAGCTCCCGAGGTTAATTAGGAGAGGAAGTAGGGGAGTTTCTCCCCTTTTTTTGACTTATAAAAAGGGGTGCCTCTCCCCTAACATCCCTTCAAATTGAGCTAGATAGTTGAAATTTGGCGTGTAGATTTAGTAGGGATCATAGATGTGCCTTTTGTAGGTTTCAATTTTTCAGCTCCATTGCATCCCCTTATGGCTTCAAAAAAATTGTTTTGCGGTAATTTTCGCTGTTTTTCTCATTTAAGATTTCAGATTATATCTCCCCTAAAAGTTGTACCGCAGAAGTAAAACTTGGTATACAGCTTTAGTAGGGGTCCTACATGTGCTTTTTGGATAGTTTGAGCTATTTGTTTCAAGATTAAACTCTACCCTTATTTACTTGCTTCTCTTATTAACGTACTAATTCACGTAACTCCAGCTTTTTACGAAAATCAGTCTGAAAAAGTAACGCATTAAGGTGCTTTAATTTTTTTGATATGATGATGCTGATGCAAATAAGTTAAATGATTAAAATTGCCAAGTGTAAGAATAATTTCTTTATCAACACATTTTAGGACTACCAATTCAATTTTCTTTCAACTTTGTTGCAGAGGCTTTCTTTTTTCTAAAAAAAAAGTTGTCTTAATTAGAGAAATTCGACTTCAAGTTCACCTAAAAAAAAAATTAATAGTGATCATTTTAAAACATTTTGCAACGCACAAAATGGATCGGAGATTTATCTCGTTCCTCCTACTTCTCCTCTTTTTCACCAATAATGTCTTTGTTACGATTTATGAATTTTTTTGTGAAACTGGTTCTATGTACAAATATATTTTTAGCCTGATTTTCTATATCATGTTGTCAATGAAAACCAGGCTATGCAGCCTATCGACCTACGGTGGATGGGGGGGGGGGTGAAATAACGAATTTTTTTTGAGGACCTACAAGACCATTGAGACCATTTTTAGTCATGCCAGATACTTATTCCTTCTTATTATTGATTTATTTATTTATTCATTTTTTTAATTTTTTTCCCGAAACCAGAAATTATTTGCTCCGTTTGATACCGATCAAAATCAGTCAAATTTGGGCAGTAGGCTTGGATCGGCACCGGTTTTATTATTTTTGAATGGGGATGACTTGGGGTGAAAATTCAATTCTGCCCTAAATTTTGAAGAGGGAGTGCTGATGGGCAAAAACCGCAAAAATTGTTCCTTTTTGTGTCAATCGATAGAACATCCAAAGTTGTGTAACATATCTAAAACTCAGCCTTCGAGGTCAATTATGAGGGGAGATTTGAGGGGGTTGTTCCCCTTTCTTATCTCCCTTCCAAATTGAGCTAGGAAGTTCAAATTTTGTATATAGATTTAGTTGGGATCTTTGATGTGTCTTTTTGAGGTATTAACTTTTCAGCTCCCTTGCACCCTCCTCACAGCACCGAAAAATAAAATTTTAGTCTGAGTTTCTTATTTTTTGAGTTTGTCCAACGCATATCTACCCTGCAAATTGAGCAGGAAGTTGAAATTTGGTGTGTACATTTAGTAGGTGTCCTAAGGATGCCTTTTCCAGGTTTCAGATATTTATTGCAATATCTACCTGTACCTCTACCATTATTGAAGAAAAAACATCCCTATGCGCATTTTTAAAAATTATGAATGAACAATGTCCTTTGTCTCTTTTACAGTAAGAAATTTAAGATCAAAAAGAAAGGCATTTTGATACTTTTTTTTATTTAATTAACATTTTTTTGCATGCTTAAGTAAATATAAAGCTTCGAATCTATCACAAATTATGCCAACATTAATTCTTAATTGTACTGTAAAAATTAAAAAAAAAAATAGCTATATTTTAAAAAAACGTAAAAATTATTTTTGAAAAAAAAAATTGTAAAAATTTATAAATTTATTAAATTATTGAATTTTAATGAAATTCAAAAATCAAGCAAATAGATTAGGAAATAATGCGTATGAAAATTATATAATTTTAACATAAAGTTATGATAAAATGTAACGCGAATAAAAAGTGAGTATATGAAAGTAAAAAAAATTATTTGTTCACGACCTTAAAGTATAAATTTGTGCAAAAAATTACCATTTTTGTGTTTTTAAAATTTGAACTCGTACACGGTTCAAATTACTCGCGGATAATCAATTTATTTTTCGTGTAAAAAATTGAAAAAAAAATTCTAATATTTACCTAAACATATTAAGCAAGCGGGGAAGAACTCTTCGAATCGTAAGCTCATAACATCTATCTCATCTTGTCGACTATAAAATTCATAGTTATCATGGCTTCGTCTTCTCTTTGCATATCTAAAAAAAAAGTATATATTTCAAGATGGCTCGCAACATTCGAAAAAAAAAAATAGTGGGCTGCGATCTTTGCTCATTAAATAAAGATAGGTAGAAGGAAGATTTAAAGTTTCAGTAACGAAAAACGAAAAAAAAAAAAAAAAAAAAAAAAAAAAAAAAAAAAAAAAAGCGACTAGGTATTAAAAAATAGTACTGGAGAAGAAAAAGAAAAAAGAGATACTGCCGAATTATACAGACACGCTGTTAAAACTGGGCATAAAACGTTCTTCGTCAATTATACAAGAAGAAGCTGAAAAACGGCTCATTTTCGTATCTAGACCCTGTGCCTCAGCCTTTTACGGTGCCGGTGCTAACTTCTTTTTTTTTGTACGCTTATTTATCGAGTAAAGTTGAATTTTGAAAAATGCTGCTCGTTTAGAATGCTCGGTCGAGCTGAGAACAATTGATTTTTTTTCTCTGCTGTTTTTTCTTCATTTTTTTCTCTCTTCTTTTTCTTCTTTTTCTGTATCATGCTCGCGGCGAAGAAAATCTACTTCGGTTGAATGTCTCAAGTACTATGTATGCTGTATTGGCAAAGAATAAAGATGATGGCAGCTTAAACGGAAATTTATCGCCTTGTGAGACGGTATAAAAGAGGTTCTGGGTGCGATATGACGGGTGATATACGTACACGAGGTAGATTTGTAATGGATTCTGTATAACTCGGTTATAGATGAAAAATACAAGAAACGAATCGATGTGTGAATTATTACATTTACTCTGAAATGTTGTCGATGTTGTTGCTGTTGTTGTTGTTATTATTGGTGGTTGTACTAACGCTATGTGGCAATTGTACAGTACAAATTTATCTATAAGATAGGTAGTAAGTAACGCAATTGGTGAAGTTATTTGAAAAAAAAGAAACGATAAATTTTTATTATGGTTAAATAGATAGAAAAAAATCGAATGTTAAGAAAACTTATGCGTGTATTACACATGAATGACGTGTTCGTCAATAATCACCAGAAAAATAAGGTAAACAAAAGATCAGCCATGGTAGACGGAATTATTTTATTTTCCTCTTTTCGTCTTTTCAAAAACCTAATGACTGCTAAGTATTCGAATGTTTACAAAAAATTGATGAATTTTTTATTCAAATTTTAAGCAAGATTCTAAAAATTTGTTATTCTTATTTATATCATTATTGAAAAAACTGAATAGATTTTTCGTACTAACTCGTATTTATAATACCTTTATATTTTCGAATGAATGGCTTAATTTCTAATTTATTCATTTTGATGATTTAGTAATCGAAATTCATAGTTGATGGTTTAAATAATGAAAAGAGCTCCTCTTTATGGGTATAATGTGCTTGTCTCGAAAAATGAAACCTATTGAAAAAGTATCGTCGCATCCGTGAAAAGGCTTAATAATTAATTAAGCGATTTTCCATGTCGATGTTGCAGGTATCAAATAAACATCGAGTGCGTAATTTAACATTCTTTCTTTTCCCTACGTGATGGAAAATTCAATCTAAAACGAAAGTTAATAAGAATTTTTCGCCGGAGTCATAATTGTTAATATTGGGCCCAATTTATAATTAGCCATGAAGAAATTTGATTACTGTAATTGAAATTTTTTAATTAAATTAGATACGTATTGTAAAATTGACTTTGAAAAAATTACTTCTTTCAAGGTTTATACATATTTTACTTATGCATTTGCTCATCACTTTCAGTTAAAGTACCAAAGGGGGGCGAGGTAATTGCATGAGATTTCTTTAATGACCTAGTAAATATTAACCATTGTCGAGTATACTTTTCTAATGCAGTATTTATTTTCATCCGAGAACTGAAAAGCATGTATACCGGGTGTTTTGCTTTAATAATACTTCCTTCATACTACAAATAGAGTAACTTATGTTATACGCGTGTATAATGTTTTGCCTATTCTGTTCAATGTAGGGGTAAAGATACACGGATCAAAATTTTTTTTCTAAAATATAGATCATCTTCAAAAACTTTCAACTTTTTATAAAAAAATACAAGAGAAGTTTCGTTTTGAAAATTTTTCTTGAGGCTGAATAGCACCCTCCCCCCTCATTATATTTTTTCCATGTTGTTTAGAAATTTAAAAAATATGTATAGCGTGTTTTAGGTACGCAGTAAGGTATTTTAGCCAGTGACTAGGCAAAATGAATAGAGTCAATGTATGTATGTTTACCTAGCCTCTGAGCCACAGGGGTTGATCCCTGTTTAGCTATTACAAAAACTGAATACACCCTGGTAATCCTGATACAATTCTCTTTTCACTCGAATAAATTCCAAATCTCTATCTATTTTGGTTCTCGAACTGCACTCGCTTGAAAAAATTTTACGAAATTAGGAAAATAATTTTTTTTGAATCTGTGTAAATCAACCCCTGCTGCTTAAAGACTAGGCAAACGTACATACATAGATTCAATACATGTTGCCAAGCGACAGGTTGAAATCCCTTAATTCTACCGCAAACACCTTGTATGTATCATTTTTAAATTTTGTATCCCTTCTTCAAAATAAATTTTCCAGCGAAAAGCGCAACCTTAAAAAAAAATTCCTCGGTTTTGCTGTATTTTCTCTAATATATTCCAAAATTTCTCTTGACATGTTTTTGGTAAAATTTACATTTCTGTGGGATTTTTTTTTTTTTTGAAAAAGCTCATGCCACGTGATGGGGTACCTTTCTGGTTCAAAATAATTTCCAGCCGAATGCTTATTAGAGTTTTTTGAAAAACTGTATGCATAAAATCATTTTTTTTTTTTTCGTAAAATTGTAGTGTGAACCACTTTACCTTTACTTCTATTTTTTTTTTTTTTTACCTGAAATACTGCATCATATACCGATACGTGAAGCTTTGGCACAAACCAGACATCTTTAACATTTTTGGATAAACAGTTGGAAATTTTTGAAAATGATTTCAGATTTTTACAACAACCAAAAAATTAGATCCGTATGTTTTTACCCCTGTAAATATTAGAATAGGCAAAACATTATGCATGCCAGAAACAAGAATTGCTTTAGTTGTCCTATGAAGGAGGTACTATCAAAATGAAACACTCTGTATGCGTTAGTGAAAAACCAACCAAAAAAACTAAACATGTTACGGACTGTGAGGGAGTGCAATGGGCCCGAAAAGTCGGATATCCAAAAAGGCATATCTATGTCCCCTACCAAATCTTTATATCAAATTTCAACTTCGTAGCTTAATTTGGAGGGGAGAAAGGTGAGAAACATTCATTTTTTCAAGGTCAAAAAGGATGAAAACCCTCAATACCCCGCCTCCTAGTCGACCTTGGAGCCTGATTTTTGAACATGTTATGCAACTTTGGATTGTCTATTGGTAGGCTAAAAAAAAGGAACAATTTTTGTAATTTTAACCTTTCAGCACCCCCACCCCCCTCTTCCCCCGAATTTGGGCACAATTGAATTTTGATTCGAGGTCATCCCCATTCCAGAATATTGAATGGCCCGCCCATCGAAGCGTATTCCGCACATTTGATCGATTGTGAGCTGTATATAGCTGAGCAAATGACTTTTAGTTTGGGGAAAAAATAACCATAAATACCTGACATGGCCAAAAATGACCGCACTGGTCTTCTAGGACCTCAAAACGAATTCTGTTGATATTCTCTCCCCCTCAGTATGTGTTGATGTACTGTAATAGCCTGGTTTTCGTTGACAATATGATATAGAAAATCAGGCTAAAAAAAAGAAGAAAAAAGAAATACTTTTGAAGGTTTGAAATAGATGCATCGTGTATCTTTTGAAGATTTTTTTTTCGAAATAGCAGTTTTTCAAGTTTTAATGAATTAATATCAAGAGACTTGAAAAATCGGCTATTTTTTGGGAGAGGAAAGGAAGACAAGGGGTTGAAAATAGAACACTGCGCCCAATAGTTTGAAATTAAAGCGCCACGTACATATTAGGAATGGTTTTCAAAAAGATTTATTTTTATTTTTTCTAAAGATTATGAAAAAATGCAAAACATGACAATTTTTATAAAACCTTCGAATAGTAAAGGGAAGATGAAAGCTTATCCCTTATGGGCATCATCTCGGGTGTAAATATGTCATGTATAGCAAATAATCTCATTTTTGAAAATTTTTGAAATTGAAAAAGTCGAGTTGGTAAGGGCTGAAGTTTCAACTACATTATTTTGAAATAATTTTGAACGAATTGGGAACCTGCTGGTTATCGACTTCCAGGCTTTCAAAATGAAAACAATAAAAATCCTCCCCCCTCCCCCTCCCCCTAGGGACTTGCACTTCAATGGCTGTGATTTTTTCAGTCCTACAAAGGTACATTTTTGAATATATTTTTTGTTAATTTCGTTGCCATATCTGTTTAGAAGTCATACAGTAGATTTGAATTCGTCATTTTTATTGGACGCTTTGACTTTTAAACCATCCTCCCCTTCCCTGGATTAGACTTACCTTTACCAACACAGAATGATGTGGTTTGAATTGATGGAAAGAAATGTGACCAAAATTTTAAAACGTCATAATTTGCGATACAATTTTTACAATTGGAAAAAAAATTGGAACGACTCGTACTTATCGTATCTTTCATGTAAAAACGAGGTACATATCAAATTTGGTGATACGAGAGTACCGCCCGAGCCCAAAGTCACGTGCTAACCCATGAACGAACACCCCGCCAGCAAAAGTCCGAACTGCGCGTTACACGTAATTAAAAAAAAAAAAAAAACGACGACTTGATTTGACGTTCGTTTCGTTTTAATGATCTAAATTTTAATTATGTATTTTCGGTGGCGTAAAAAAGAAAAATAAGTAAAGGAAAACAGAAGGAAAAATGAAAGGAAAATGAGGGGCTCCCAATTACATCCACGACCCGGAATCGTTACTGGCACACGAGTTGAAAAGTAAACGAGTAGGTACCTTACCTACCTGTACTTACTTCAGGTCGTTTTAATTAACCGAGTTAGTTCGAAATACACGTACCGACCGTACAGACAATACTTAACGTTTATCTATTTCTCTCCTTAACGTCGTTTTCTGCGAAAAGTTGACGAGAAGTTTACGTCGCGTCGCGTCGCGTCGCCTCGAAGGAATTATCTCACGAGTTAGTGTATTGGTAAAATGTTTACGAGTTGGTTGGTAGGTAGGTAGGTAGATAGGTGTCCACATATACGAGACGATGGACCCAGCAGCAGTACGAATTACATCCGATTCCAATTCAAAGCTCCAAAAATATGTGACATTTTTACTCGCTGGTCGGTTATTACCGTTATAATGGGTACAAGTATATGACACGTTTCGTGCGGCGAATGTGGCCACCATTTTCACGTGTGTGTAACATTATTGTATCGTACAGGTAAAGTACGTATGTATCGCGATTTTAAGCGTGTTTTCGTGTATAAAATTACAAATATTACGGTCAAACACGATTCGCCAGGCGATTCGGTGGCGGCGCGCGAGTTCTTTCAAGTGTACTGTTGCTGTAATAGAAAGAGAACGAGAAAAACGGAAACAAACCAGTTTTGGAATTTTTTTTTTTTTTCCTTCCCAGTTGTACTACCTATACCGGGCGCGGCAAGTGACGTCAATCGACCACGCCAATTATGACGTTAGATAAAAGTATATATACATGAAAATTGTTGTGTAACGACGCGAAATGAAAAAAAGAAAAAAATAATAAAAAAAATTCTACCGAATATACCTACTTTAATAATTTGTTTGACTAATGGGATTTTCGTTTTTTGTTTTGTTTTGTTATTTGCAGATGTGCCATCGTCGGAACAGGAAGAGTTATTTATTCGTAAATTGAGACAATGCTGCGTTACATTCGATTTCATCGATCCCACCGCCGATCTAAAAGGCAAAGAAATTAAAAGGAATACTCTAAACGAATTGGTCGAATATATATCCCAAGGAAGGGGTATCCTAACAGAATCCGTCTATCCGGAGATCATTAAAATGGTGAGTGAAAATGAACCTGCGTTTTTTTTTTTTCAAAGCATTTTGTTGGTCAGTGAGGGTGAGGAATTGTTTAGCAACTAAGCAGGGATTAACTTTTTTTATACAATCAAACTATGTTCATCAAAATTGAAAAAAAAAACAAATTTTCACATGCTTTATTCTGTATCAATAATGGTTCAAAGATGTGAACATACCATACCCCCTTTGCTCACCCTATGTCCCGAATTTCAAATGCACCTGCTTGAATTTTGATCCAAGATTATCTCCACTCTCGTACTTTCAATTTGCCTTTGAATGAAATCTATTGAATATTGAAGCGATTCTAATGAATACGCGGAGTATTGAATGCTGAAAAAATTCTTAAATGGGAAAAATTCGTAATAAATTGATAGAATGGCCAAAGTGGAATTTTTGGTAGCATTGGACCATAACAAGAATTTTCTACGCTACCTCTAGAATTTTTTTCGAAAAATTCCGAATAAGTAGAGTATTCTATTCGACGTTGAACATTATTCAAAATATGTTTTTTCCCTTGAAATTTATGAGTAGAAGAGAAATTTTAATAGTAGGTTTGAATTTAGTAGAAAAAGTGCGGTAGAATTGATGTTTTTATTTAAAAATATAAAATTTTTGAAATAATTCGTCGTACTCCCTCATTATTCGCCCTAAAATTTGTGTTTTTAGAGAAATTCTGATTGCAAATTCGAATTCAACGGAAAAAATACGTCAAGAACGCCTATAAATATGATCGTCAAAAAATTCAAAATCTACTATCCTTTGTGACCAAAACTGGACTAAAACCTCTTCTTTAAAGAACTATTCCTTCAATACGCTTCTGGCCTTCGTTGCAGAATATGGCGCTAAGAAAGAAAAAAAAGATGCTTAAAAATTATTTAAAATGAAAAAAAAGTTGTTGAAAATGAAAAAAAAATTGATTAAAAAGTTGACAAAAAATGCTAAAAGTACAGAAAATCGTATAAGAAAAAATCTCTAGAAATTATTAAAAATCGAAAAAATAATCTCTAAAAAAAATTTGGGGCAAAAATCCGCCTCCTCCTTTATCCCACTCCTTATCCAGAATATCAAGAACGACCCAAATCCCAAAAAAAATTGAAAAAAATCGAAAAAAATTATACTGATCAAAACACCCACATTGGTGAAAAAAAATAAATGTACCCCTCTAAAGCCCGTAGCTGCAGCAATTCAAAATTTTCTTATGTCAATCCTTTCCCTCTCATAAGTGATCAATTTTGGAAAAATTCATGTTGACAAACTTATCATTCTTCCAAACATTTGGATTAAAATTATGATTTTCCCTTTAAATACGCATGAATACAGAAGTTTTTTTCAAAAGAAAAGAAGTTTTTTCGATATTCTGAGAAAAAGGGGTTGAGAGATGAAAATTTTTTGTATTGAAATTTTTTTTAAAGGCACTCGATGACCTTTTGAAAATCTGAGATCAAAGGCATTCCGCTTATTCTTATCCAAAAATTACTTTAACCAAAAATTATGAAAAAAATAAAAAACATGAAAATTTACCCAGAATAATTGTTCAATTCTGAGCAAAAATATGCGTAAAAGCGTAAAAAATTTCTAAAAATAAGCGATAAAGTTGATTAAACAGTATAAAAAATACAAGAACTTTTTGAAATTCGCTAAAAAAAAGTAATAAAAAATATGAAATATAATTGTGAAAAATTGTTGAAAACTGAGCAAAATTCATCAATCAACAATAAAATTACCATTTTTTATGCCTCAGAACTTCGATTTTATAGTTCCAAATGCGCCCCCTCCTTAATTTCAATAAATCTTCAATACTTCTCTAATCACCCTGTGATTTTAGGAGAAAATATTTTTATTAAGAATTATTTTTCAAAAATTATTTTCAAACTAAATTTTAATTAACATCTATTTTTCAAAAGGGACGAGCGTATCAAAAAAAAACGTTTTGGGTTTCTAAAAGACCACTACGACCATTTGTGGTCATGTCACATTTCCACAAATTCGATATCGATCGAATTTGTGGAAATGGGCTCTGATTAGAGGCGGATTTGATATTCTGGACTGGGGATGTCCTTGGGTCAAAATTCAGTTTTGCCCAAAACGGGGTGAGGGGTTGCTGAGAGGCTAAAATCGCAAAAATTGTGCTTTTTGAGCCAAACGACAAAGAATCCAAAGTTGTATATTATATCCAAACATCAGCCCTTTAGGTTAATTAGGAGCGGAAATATGAGGGTTTCCTCTTTTTTGACCTTGAAAAGGGCTATTCTTCTCCTATCTCCCTTCCAAATTGAGCTAGCAAGTTGAAAAAATTTGGTATGTAGACTTATTAAGGGCCATGCATGCAACTTTTGAGAGGTTTGACTTTTCAGACCCATTCTACCCTTTTACAGGCCAGAAATGTGGGGTTTTAGCGAGGTTTTCTTATGTTTTGAGCTTGTTCATCGCATAACTCCCCTTCAAATTAAACTATGAAGTGAAAATTCGGTAAATATATCTTGTATAGGTTCCAGATATGCCTTTTCGGGGTTTCTACTTTTCAGCCCCATTACGCATTCTGCCCCTCCCCTCCTCCTCCTCCTCCTACTCTTACCACTGATTACGTAAGTTTTTTTTTTCCAACTCACATAATGATAGTATTTCATGAGAATTAGGCTGGAAAAGCATCGCTTTGGGGTGTTTTTTTTCTTGTTGCCGAATCTAAATCTTAAATATTCCCTATCACGTTGTGATTTTGATGGAAAATATTTGAAAATATCTGAATGAGAATAGGTAATTCTGAATGCATTTTTCCGAACTGGTTTCGTGATTATTTTTAAAAACGCGCAACTATAAATTAAAATTGTTTTAAAGCATTTCATCGGAAAATCTGATCTATTTTTGTATGTAGTATAAAAAATTAAGAAATTTGCCCAAAAATTACCTATGAAACGCCCTCTTGTGATTTTGATATTTCTTTCTCAAAACCTATACCGTTGCATGGTCTTAGAAAAAATCACATTGAAAGGTACTCGAAAAATTTTGAGTGAAGCGAAAGTGAAAATTAATAAATGTACGAAATTTTACAAAAATATTAAAAACTTGACTCTTTCCTGAAACGAGCTTCACAACTCCATTTTTAATCATATCTTTATCATTGTATTAGAGTTAGTCAATTTTTAATTTCTGTTTGGGATCCATAAACCTTCACCAAACGTGACTTATTCAACTTCGTTAGCCAAAGATTTAAATGAAGAATGAAACGTATACCAAATCAACTGATCAACTTTCATGGTAAATCCTAGATGACGCGATGAAAAATTAATTTTTTATTAAATTTTTATTGATAATCAGTTCTTTTTAAAAAAGGAAAATAAATTAATACTCGAGGAGTTGTTGCAAAATTTTTTCTTAAATTGAAATCGTCGATTTGTTAGATTTATTACCTATATAACGTGAATAATAATGGTACCTGTATGTAAATCGATTCGAATAGGTATGTCAATGGAGTACTAAAAATACCCACAACGTATACTTTTCAACATTCGGAGTTTTTTATTTCTTCTACAAAGAGTAGCTTTTCTTCGAGTGAAAATGAAGAATAAAAAAAAAAATATGATCGATTGAATTACGCGATGAGACGCGAGGGAATCACTGGAGCTACATTCGAAAATTAAATCAGAAAAAGAAATTACCTCCTGTACCTTGGTGTAAAAAGATGAGAAAATTTTCCGACGAAATTTAATAACTCGAGTGGTGCGGTGCTGCAGGATTCTTTCGAATGTCGTTTTTCGGTGGGATTTGTGTAGCAGAAACAAGGGAAGAAAGACTGCACGAGCGGCGGAGCAATAAATTATAAAAAAAATTCCGACAAGTGTTGAAAAACTTATTGAAATATGGTATACGTACAACGCGAAGTGGAGAGGTTTTCGAAGCATTATAGATGAATGATGAGATGGACGTGTTTAATCAACAAAAAAATATATTCATGAGAAATTATGGATTATTCTCGGTTTCTATGGAGAATCTTTGTTACAGACGGCGACTACGCGTAATGGCCGAATTTTCACAATGTCATTTGGTCAAGTTTTTCTTCCAATTGGTATGCTACCAGGTGTTTTTTGTGAGCAGCGTGTGAAATTGTAGAAAATACTTAATTGTGAATTTTATTTTCGTTATTTTTGAAATTGAAACTTCGGCTACGGAAAAAGGATTAAAAATGTTATGAAAACGTGACGAATGATCGAAAGCAACAACCAGACAAATGCATTAATTTACCTCATACTTATCATCAAATTTTACCATGTGTAATATCGATTCAACTTCGAAACGTATTTCAATGACATAGTTAAAATGATTCCCTGCAGATAGAATATTCTTCTCATCGGGTCGAGAAAATTCGACTAAAAAAGACGTGCAGGAAAACGTTAAATGACATTTCATCAATTTTAGATTTTTTTTTTTTTTATTTATTAAACAGTTCAAAGATTTGATTCATTAGTAAAAAACGTTCACGCATATACGATTCGTTTTCCAATCGCGTGAAATTGTAAATTAAAATTTTCCGTTTACAAGGCGGATAGAAAATATTCGTTATTTTTCAGTTGACATATTTCTCATTTCAAAGCCAATTTTTTCACGTTAATTTTAGCCCAATGAAAAAAAAAAAAAAAAAAAAAAAAAAAGCGAACGATAAATAATCGCTATTATTCGATAAAACTAAGCGCGATGTAAACTCGTACTATTGTTGGAATAATTTGCGCGAAAATAAATGGTCATACAAAGAGACGAAACGAATTTGAAAAAGCCACACAAATTAAAAGTATGCATGTGTATTGGGTATACGTATTTATGGTTCGTGTCGAAATTAAACTTCTGTGATAGACGCTTTTCACGAGAAAATAAAATGAAAAAAGAGATTCGTCTTTTTCATCCATTTATAGCGGCTGCGATGATCCTGGTTAATGCGGAATTGAAACGCTAAATTAGCGAAAAAGCTGAATCTGATGAATGAAAAGTACCTCTACGAGATGTGAATTGTGAATAGTCTACGTAAGTGGTGTATAAAGGTGTTTTAGGTATGTATCCTGTGTGTGTTGACGAGTAGACCTTTTCATCATTGTGTAAGGCTTTATTTTGTACATAGGTAGCATTCTTGCGTTAAATTAACACGTCAGCCTTTTGTTGATGTTTCAGATCTCTGCGAATTTATTCCGTACATTACCTCCGAGTGAGAATCCAGACTTTGATCCAGAAGAAGACGATCCTACGCTAGAAGCTGCCTGGCCACACTTAGCTGTAAGTATTGTATGTAAATTAGTTGAGAAAATATTTAGTCTCGTGTTACGATTAAAAATTTCAACATACATTCTGAATCCTGGATTTAAATTGATCCTCGAATACGAATAATCTTTGGCTGCGAGTCGTTCTCGCATCAGAACAACGATTCAACTACAGGAATAAGTTGACCTATCACATTTTGCGAACAAAGGAGAAAGATTGAAAACGCATCTCGTTCATGTTCAAGTTGCTTTGTTAACTCAATAGCAGACGATTCATTTAGCGAATAATTCGTTTGGAAAAAATTCATTCTATGATTCATTAAGTTTCAAAACGATTCTTTCAGTGACAAATCATTCGCAAACGAACATATCACTGAATCAATCTTTCGTGAAAGAACGAATTTGTCACACTACATTTAAAAAAAAAATGGTTGAAAACGAATCTAGTTTGTTTTCAGTAATTTCATTAGTTAATTTGCAAAGGATTCATCAAGCGAACAATTCGTTCGGAAAAAATTCATTCTATGATTCATTTAGTTTCAAAATGATTCATTCGGTGACAGATCATTCGCGAACGAAAAAACATATCTTTGAGAAAATCGTCCGCGAACACACGAATTTGTATCTGAATGAATCGTTTTGAAAGTAAATGCATGATCATAGAATGTTGTTTTTTTTTGAACGAATGGTTCGCTTAATTCTAAATCTTTAATGTATTCGTTTGGAAGTACTTCATTCTATGATTAATTTCATCGTTCCAGCACGAATGATTCAACTGGTGATTCATTTTTTCACTTACAAACCATTTGTCGATTTATCCGTTGATTTAATTATTCGTTTGCGACTGATCACAGTTTGCACAAGGATTCCTTCGTTCATTCGCAGGTGATTCATTCGATCGTTCGTTCATGGACAATTCATTTGTCGATTTACAAGTAAATTATTCACTGAATCAGTCTTTGTTTTGGGCTGATTTATTCAGTGATTCAATCGTTCGCAAACGATTTGCTCCATAATTCCTTTTTTCATTCGCGAACAATTCATTCAGTGATGAATTTGTTCATTCACAAATGATCAATTGCGTGATGTATTGTTTTGTTTGCAAACGATTCATTCTTCAATTCATCCGCTTACTTACAAACGAATTAAGCAGAGATTCAATCGCTCATCGGAGAATGATTCATTCAGTGGTTCATTCGTTCAATTCGGTCGGAAATGATCCATTCAATGACTACTCGTTCATTCGCGAACAATTTTCTCAGTAATTCCTTTGTTTTTTTGCAAATAATTCATTCATTCACGAACGATTTGCTTAGTAATTCCCTCGTTCGTTGACATGCAATACATTCAGAGAATCTCCAGTAATGCATTCAGTTTCGAATGATTTTCTTAGTAATTCCCTCGTATATTCGTATACGATTCATTCAGTGAATCAGTCGTTCTTTCAGTCGAAAATGATTCATTCGGTAGTTACGAATTCGTTCGCGAACGATTTGCTGAGTAATTCCCTCGTTTGTTCGCAGACAATTCATTCTGTGGTGAACCCAGGTGGTTCACAAATGATTCGATGCGCGATGCATTGTTTTGTTCGCAAATGATTCATTCTGTAATTCATCCGTATATTTGCGAACAAATTATTCAGCGATTTCCTAGTGATTCATTTGTTCGCGAACGATTTGCTCATTAATTCTTTCGTTCGTTCGTAAACGATTCATTCGGTGATGCATTTGTTCATTTAGTCTCGATTCATGTATTCAGTAATCACTCGTTCGTGTTCGCGAACGATTTGTTCAGTAACTCTTTCGTTCGTTTGCAAACGATTCAACCAGTGATTCCTTCTTTTATGAACGATTCGCTCAGAAATTCCATTATTCGTTCGCAAATAATTCATTCAGTGATTCGGTCGCGAATGATTTATTCTGTAATTACTCGCTCGTTCACTAATGATTTTTCTCAGTAATACTTCGGTTCATTCGCAAAGGAATATTTCAGTGATGCATTCGTTCATTCGTGAAAGATTTAATTAGTAATGAATTCGTTCGTTCACGAATGATACATTATATGATAAGTCATTTCGTTCGCGAGTGATTCATCTGCTGTTATTTAAGAACACAGTATCCAGGGATTCAATCGCCCATTGGCGAATGATTCATTCAATAATTACTCATCCGTTTGCGAACGACTTGTTTAGTAATTTTTTCCGTTCGTTCGCGAACGATTCATTCAGTGATGTATTCGTTCATTCGGTGATTTAATTGTTCGTTCACTAAAGAATCGGTTACAGTGATTTATTCTTTCGTGCATAATTCATTCGTTAACGGTTCATTTGAAATTAAACTCTAGTCTTCTGCGAATGAAAAATAAGACCATTTTCACGAAAGGTACGTTACAATCGAGTTGTCGCTAATTCAACTTCATCCTGGAATAACTTCTTTCACAAAAGACGATTGATGATTAAAATTGTGCCAGTTGACTTCTAGCTAAATAAATCAGCGCTCAGTTTTAGTTCGAGTAGGTATTGTTGAATGTGGAAAAAAAAAGTCTCTACAAAACGCGTCGATATTTTCCATACCCACGGTATCTAAGACTACTATATACTCGAATTAATTGAACATAAACGAGATATTTCGCGAACGTACGTATACGAGTAAACATATTTAATGGATAGAGAATTGAAATTAAACTTCAACCCTTTCGCTTGGTTACGTCATTATGTTCTAGCGTTATTGTATACGTAATATTATACTCATACACACAGTATACCTACCTAGTACCTACCTAAGTGTACATAGTACACCGCATACACGTATTCGCTGTAATGGTAATTTATGTAAATTCATCGGAAATATTCCGTTTGCTTATGGTTTAATACGCGCGAATGGTAAATTCATCTATAGTTGGCAAAACGACTGTCTATATAGTTTGATTCGGTTTACCATACGTGCCATCGAAGGTGTACCGTCTCTATACGTCTCGTCTTCGATGCCTACAATTAATGAATAAAAAATAACAAAATTCTGCTGAAATGAAAAAGCACCTCGAGAATAAAGAAAGAAAGAGAGAGGAAAAAACACATTTTTACATATTTCATACGTATACCTTACCTATATATGAAATGAAAGTCAAAAAAGCAGCCAACGTATTCATTCGAAAATCTTATTATATGGAAGAGCGAAAAAACATAATTTTTTCATCTCGTTGTTGGTATACCTACTACGTACAAATGTGGTACATGTAATACGAGCGTATAGTACACATACACATACATATACACATACCTATACGTATTTCAGTTGGTAACGATATTCGCGTAGTCGTACGTATAAAATGGAAAATATCGTGCTACTTTGGCAAAGGCATTATTCTATTGTACGAGTAGAACGGCCGGGTAAAGCGAACGAGGAGCAGGGAAAATGCAAGAAGACGAGACGATGCGTCGAGGTATGAAGAAGAAAAAAAAAGAATTTCTAGACTCGTAGAATGGGACTGTTTTGCAGTCAAAATGACGGCTCGACTAGTAAAGGATTGATGTTCTTTGTGAGGCAAATCGTCAACTTGGGGTAAAATATTATACACTGTTGCTTTGTACGGCTGCATTAAAAGTCATGCACGAGGAAATTGTAATTTGTACGCTGTATCGCATAAGTCGACTGAATGCTTAGTCTGAACCCTCGTCAGTCATATTTTCAGTTTTCGACTTTATATAGCTTACGGTTGTACTGACAGTAAACAAGTACTTAATACGTATCACTCATCTTTATGTACCCAGGAATAATAATAATTTTTACTACCGGTTTTATATTATATTATTAATTTTGTAACTTTTTTTTTCTAATCCTTGTGTTGCAGATAGTGTACGAATTATTCTTAAAATTTTTAGAATCACAAGACTTTCAGCCGACGATTGGCAAAAGAGTTATTGACCAAAAATTTGTTTTACAGGTAAATTTATTTATTGCTTTTTGTTATTTTCCTAATGCAAGACGTATAAATGTTGTAACACGTTTCATTTTTTTCCTTGAATTCAATTTGAATTATTAGTTGTCTTGTATGGGTTCTTATAAAAAAAAAAAAAAAAAAAAAAGTGAAGAGCAGAAAAAAAAAGAAAATAAGAGGCCAAATTGTATACACATATGAATTCATATAAGGTAAGCATGAAAATACTCGAATATCAAGAAAAGAAAAGCTCAAGATGCTTTGAAACTGAAGGAATTGTTTCAATGATCAAATAATGTGATTTGAAATCCATCGAAAATAAATCTGATGAGAAACCATTACGAAAAAAATTTTACCCCCCTGGTACAAGTATTTTTCGGAAGAGGAGCCTAAATGTGTTCCTTCCTTTGATTTCTCGCCGAAAATCCTAATAGTAGGAAATCCAGTCCATGACCATATCCCTTCCTTAGCGGCCATCATAACTGATGTTGATTTTAACACTACACAGATAGGTAAGTGACAAAAAATAATGATTTTACTTCGGAAGCAAGCAAAAAAAACGATTCAAATGAAAATTCGACAGGAAAGGCAACAGAGGGAAATGCATAGGTAAATCACCTCGGTGGAATTTTGAGGTGATACTTTGGTGATAGGTGTATTCTATCGAGATACACGATACATACTCAACGAATGTTTTGGATCCCCAGGATCCCCCAACCGTACTGGTTTTTGAGGGGGCCTTTTTTTTTTTAAATACTTATAATTTTTTTTAAAGGCGCTAATTGATCGATTTGCGTAATTTTTTGTCAAATTGTAGAGATCTATATGAGTGAAATCTCTGAAAAAATCAACACTTTTCACCCCTCATAATTTACCTCCAAAACGACCTTTCAAAATTTTATGCATTTTTTTTTTTCAATGAGAACACTGGTTTGATATGATTTTGAAATCATGCTTTTTGGATGTGTACTTGATCCCCATATCACATATTTTTTTTCAAAATTTTAGTTACCAAGTGCTATGGTCAAAATTTGAAAAAACTTGAAACAGGGTGTAAACAGAGTCATACTGGAAAAATCTGAAAATGTCGAATTTTTTTTTCGTATTCACTATGATTTCAGCTTGTGAGAGTAGAAAACAACAGCCGAGAAGCAAAACTCTCGTGGGAGCTCCTGCTGGACCTCGCAACATCCCCTTGTCCCATTTTTGGACTACAGATACGTTCATGATATTGCTGTCGTTTTGGCATAAATCGAACTCCCTGAAAATTAATATGAAATAATATTTTCAGTTAGACCCCGATAAAGACCGCATTCTGAAGGGGAGGTCCACCTCAGCTTCGAAATACAATACTTATAGAGGTCCAACTAAAAATATTATTTAATACTCATTTTTTGGAGGTTCGTTTTAAGCGAAAAAGAAAACCAATATCATGAACGCATTCATGAACTCCTAAAGGGAGGTGAGGGGGTGCTGCTTATAGTCCAACCGGAGTTTCGCTTTTCAGCTACGATTTTAGCCTCCTTTAATCAACAAATATGCTAAATATGGAAACCATTTCAACATTTCCAACTTCACTGTAATTCAATAGCATATACATGCAGCTTGAGTATCACCTTTCCTTTCAGAATGAGGTCTTCACCGGGGTCCAACTGAAAATTTGATTTCAAAGATATGGCATATTTTATTACAGAACAATATTGTGAGCTAATGCTTGAAGGAAACCGATTTCGTCACTGTTTGTTTCATATTCGTTATATCCTAGCGTTATGGTCTGAATTCTTTGTTGTGATTGAATTCATTTCTGTTTTGGATCATCTCGAGCTCGTTTACCCAAGCTTAGCTCGGCAATTGCAACTTGTGTTGTAGGTTGATCTTTCTTTACAATGAAGTGGCAGTTCATTTAATTCAGCGAGTGATTTCGGATTCGGTGGCAAATATTGTCTCCGTACTCTGCGTACCATTTTGCGCAGTAATTCCCTTTCTGGTAGTCGACTAAGAACTCCATTGCGAATGCCTACCAGCTCATCCCTTATTAACTGCGCCGGGGGGGCTGTTCTTCAACCTTCTTTTCAATTTAGTGACCACTTCTGCTTCACATTTCTCCTGGTTTGAAGGATGAGTGTGACTTGATTGGTTCAGCTTTTTTAATCTTCGGAGACTATGCCACATTCATTTTCTCAACTTCCATGGAAATATAAAGTTTTTAGAAAAAATTCATTCGGAAAAAGGGATTCGTGAAATTATTATTTGGGAAAAATTATTCGGAAAACTGTCATTCAAAAAAAGGAATTTGGGAAAAAAATTTCGGGATTTTTTCCATTAGGGAAATCGATTGTTTGGGAAATTGCATTCGGGAAAATGACCCGGAATCCTGATATCATGAACGTTTACATAGTCCAAAAATGGAGGTGAGGGGATGCAGTTGGGGTCCAGCATGGGCTCCTACGAGGGTTTTGCTTCTTGGCTATGATTTTCTACTCTTACAAACTGCAACTATACTGCATACGGAAAGAATTTTGACATGCTTAGTTTTTTCTAATATACTTAGCTCTGTTTATCCGCAATTTTAAGTTTTTTCAAATATTGACTAGGACACCTGTGAACCAAAATTTTGAAAAAAATATATGTGATAGAGGGGTCAACTACACATCAAAAAAGCAAGGTTTCAAAATTGTACCCCACGAGTACCTATTCTTATTAAAAAAATAAATAAAATTTCAAAAGGTCATTTCTCGGGTAAATTATGGGGGATGGAGAGATGTAAATTTTTCAGCGATGCCTTTCATGTAAATCTATACCATGGTAAAAAATTGCGCATACTGGTGAATTAGCGTGTTCAAAAAAAAATCATTTTTTTCAAAAAAAAGGGCCCTCCTCGAAAACCAGTGGGATTGAATTTCCAGAACTTGGTCAAGTACATATTATATGAACTTTGGTCGACTATCTATCTCAATAGTATATACCTATCACCAGAGTATCACCTCAAAATTCCACCGGGACAAATTTACCTTCACTTATCCTCCTATAGTTTTTATTTTTAGGAACTTAAATTCATATGAAAATGACACCAATGTAGCTAAGCCATTCAACTTTTTATCAAAATGACCTTGAGGGAGGGAGGAGAGTCCGAGACGTGATCTCTTATCACTACTGACTTTAGATTGAAATAATTTCATAAAAATCATTTTAATTTCCTCTATGATTACAAAATGGCTGCTCATAAGGGGGTTTTTATTCAAAAAGAATAAAATTTTGCTCGGCATAGCCCCTTCCTCCCGCCTCCACTGTCATAATAGAAACCGAGAATTCTATAGAGCTTATCTTCAACTGGACAATAAGAAAGTACTTCAGTTTGAGTGAAATCTGAACATTTTTTTTTCTCGCCCTTCCAATACAAAACATTAGCCATTCAAACGCCGTACTTTTCATAAAAGCGCCGCGGAAAATATAACGTATTTGTACCGGCTCAATACATTGGATGGTCAATTTTTATTTTTTTTGACCATGTTCCACTATTCCAATATTTTTGAAATTTTGATGGTGTATTTATGGTTAATAGTGAGTTTTTTGTGAAAAAAATTCTATTGTGTTATTGAATTTTCGTTACAAAATGGCCGTTCGAAGTTTCAAAATTTCACAATTCGGTTAAATATTTACCAAAAATTATGAAAACATTTTTTTTGAGATTCCCTCGACTGCCTAGAATCAACATATCAGTACCAAAAATCGAAAAATTCTCACCTACGTACGACAAAAATAGAAAAAATTGGGAGGAAATGGCCCCACTTTCCAAAAATACTAACGTAGGGAGTCAAAATTTGTATCGAAATGTTTTGTCATCATGGTTGATTTTTTGGCGTTGAAAAGGTTAAAATCTGTTTCAAAGGTAAATGCTCTACACTTGATCTGCTATAGCCTTTTCACGATAATTATGGGCAAACATTTCAATTATATGTCAGAAATTAGCAGGTTGGCGGTTCTGACAACGCAGTATTTTTCAGCAATTTTCCTTTCAATTCACTTTTTCAAGGTGAAATTTTTTTGGACGCGTATGCGAGGCGAAAGTTCCTTCCATGACAGTTATGAATAGTATCGGCAGGAGAAGCCAATAAATAGTTCAGGGAGATGCAAAAACTCATCTTTGATTTAAAGGCACAAAATTTTATACGATTGATTTTCAAATCATAGCCAACTAGCTACGTAAAAAAACCAATTTTATGAATGATTTTTGTTGTTAGGATTTTTTTCAAAGAGTTGAATATTATTAACCCCACGATAAGACCCTTTACACCGGACCATATCATGAACTTGACTCAGCTGCCGTTGACCATATACGCGAAGTACAATTGTTTCATCTTAAAAACAATTTTCGAAACTTCATCGCTGAATCCGCGCTCGAGTTGACCATTCATCTCCGAAGCCAGTTCCAGTATTCAATATTATAATTTTTGTCACACACACACACATAAAAAAAAGAAACTGTTTCAACGAGATAATGTAACTGTTTTGAAGCATGCTTTTTACCGCTATAAATTCTCATATGTTCAAAGCAAACGCCCAAGCGGTGTTGGCAATTTCGAAATTATTGTCAAACAACAACGAGTAAAAATGGCAGAAGCTTTATATCAAGATTTCACAAATCCTCGCCTCAAACGAAAGTATTTAAAGCTTTCGTAGCATTTGCATAACCGTGTTTTGAAATTTTACCCACGCACGTTATTATCCAAATAATCTGTTTTGTTTTTCAACTTCTTACCTCGTATATCAACATTTTCACAAACAAAAAACCTCGTTTTTATTTTTTTTTTGTTTTTTTTTTTTTTTTTTTTTTCGTTTTTTTTTTTTTTTTTTTTTTTTTTTTTTTTTGTATTCGTCGACGCCACGATCGGCGACAAGAAGATGAAATCTGATTAATTAAAAATTCTGTTTTACGAAAGCTGTTTCAACCAAAGTATACTCGTACGTATTATTGTGAATTTGACAGAATGGTGGAGAATTTTGAATTATTAATTGACCGTGTACGCTGTACCGCGCTTTTCCCGCGTGTACATATTTTTGTCGCTGATTTTCAACTTTTAACGTAATCTGGCTAAATTGCAAAAAAATTAATCTTCTTTTTTACACACCTGCTTCTTACCAATTTACAGCGCAGACTGTAAACGACACGTTGAAATGGCAAAAAAATTCTAAACATCGAAGAAAAATTATTTGAAAATATTTGCGAAATCAACTATACACGAATCAAAGTACATATATACAACTTGTGCGAGTAATTTTACTTATACGAACAGATGTAAGTGAAAAAGTAATTTAAAAATCAACGAGTTTTGGGAATTCATAGAAAGGTTGTTAGTGTTTTGATTGTTTGAATTTATCCAATTTTTGAGCTCTGAATGAAAATCTATAACATGCCAAGTTTGGTCATTCACCCTTGGATCTCAGAATCAAAGATTTTTCAAGAGACTTTAGGTACAAGCAAAAGATGATTTTTAAGCGTATTCGCGATTTTTTTATCGTCACTGAGGGGGAGGGGGGATGAAAAAATTAGTCCTTTAAGGGAAATATTTAATTCAACTTTTTTTTTCAAACTCAGCATGGAAGTAGAAATATGTATAGAAAATGTAGTAAAATTTTTTCAGATTTTTCGGACCCTAGATATGACCCTAAAATGAACTTGGAAAACTTTGGGGTGATGAGCCCTTATCTACAGTGTTCAAAACCCCCTCTTATTTGGTCTAGAATTGACGTTCAACGAAAAAAAAAAGCTTTTGGGGGTTGATAAGTGTTAAAGCCTCTTAACAACACGAGAATATTTTATCGAGTTGTACAAGGCCCTCAAAAATTTTTCAAAGTTCATACTTTGAGTTTGAAAAATCTGGAAAAATTCCATAACGCTCCTCCTAGTACAGGCTTTTTAGATAACAATCCGATCAAAATTCACGGAAAGCGGAAAGTTCTTTTTAGATACTGTGAAGTATGTTTTTTAATATTTCCGAATCTCCCTACAATCCATTTGGCCCCCTTTTGGGAAGCAAAGGTGTGCAAAGCTTGATTTTTGGCAACTATTTCTTAAATAATGCACTTACGAACAAAATGTTGAAACAAAAGTTGTAAAACGTTAAAAAACGAACATTTTTAATTCTTTGACTTTTTCCGCAGGACGTCGTGGGAAAAAGTTCAGGAAAAAATATTTTTAAAATTCTCCAATTTCACAAGAACAATTCCCAAAAACCTGCTTAGTGCACCTTTAATAGCATTTTTTTTGCGTGAAAACTTCCCGCTATTATGTAAAATCAAGACGTTAGAACATCCTCTTTTCTCAAAGTGGAGAGAGGCTGCTCTTCAAAAAGTTGCAAATTTTTCAAGGAATAAGTTCTTTATGTTGATAAATTTGAAAAATTGATTCGCGCAAACGTTGTAGAGCGTTAAAAGACGACCATTTTCGTTCTTTTTTACTTTTTTTCCAAGTGGTATTAGGATGGAGTTATGGCGAAAAGAAACAAAGTGATACTAGGAAATTCCTTTTGAAAATATGAATAATTTACACCTAGGCGAGTCAGGTATGAAATTCAGCGAGCCAAGCATTGAATGAGCCTAATACAAGGGTTTTTGTGGTCGCAGAATTCAATTTTCTGAGCTTTTATAGGGGAGCTTCAAAATCCAACCTTTGTGTCAATTTACAAAGGTTCAAAATTGTCATAGACTTTACAAATTTTAAAAATTCCAAAACAATGCATTGGAAATCCCACACACAAAATCCTATACCCTTTTGTATTTATTTTGCAAAATTTTGATACTACAACATCTCATTTTCGGCCCTAATTTAGGTCTAAAAGCTAAAAACTTCTTATTAGTCTGGAACAACAGATTTTAAGCCTCATAGATCGACACCTAGAAAAAAAGTAAAAAAAAAAGAAAATCTTCGCCTTTTAAATCTCTACAACTTTCGTGTGAATCAATTTTTGAACACAACGGACTTATCCTTTGAGAAAGTAGCAACTTTTTGAAGGGCAGCCTCCCCCCCTCCCGCTTTAAAAAAAGGGGAAGAATTACAACATTTTTTTCATTTAACATAATAGTGAAAACAGAACCGTAGCGAAGGAAGGTATTATGAGGGGGTTGTCCACCACCCAGTGAAAAAGCTGAAAGTTTTTCGGAAAAATTTCAGGCTATTCGGAAAAATTGTAAATTGGCATTTGGTAAATTTCAAAGAATACTGGGGAAAGGTGCTTTAAAATACTAATTTTCGAGCTTTCTTCTCATATTTTACAAAACTTTTGCCTACGCTCCGCTCAGGAAGTACTTTTTTAATCAATATTCTAAAAAACAACTTTCATTAAATCGAAGTCGAAAAACTTGTGAAAACTGAAAACCTGCCTCAAAACATGCTGTTTTTAATAGTTAAAAAATCCAATTTTCTCAAAATTTCGCCCTCGTTTTGCTCGGGCATACACTCCCGTCTCGTCTATATATATGCTATTCACATCATTTATGTGAACTAGGAAGAAATTTATCAACCCCCTAACCCGATAAAAATTCCTAGCTACTCTAATTTATTCGTTTTTTTTTCTTCAAATTTAAGTGAAAAAATTGCCAAAAATTGAAAATTTAGTCCGAAAAATGAGCCCGTTCATTCAAAAAATAAAATCTGCCCCCACCCCCTTCTCTAAAGTTATTCGCTACGGCCCTGAGCGGGAAGTACCATGCGATAAAAATGCCACTAAAAAACCAGTTTTTCGATGATTTTAAACGATTTTACTCGTATTTAAGCTGAATTGTATTGAATTTTCGACATATTTCATGGTTTTCATCAAGATTTACCTGTTTTTCGATCATTTTCAACGATTTTACTCATACTTTAGCATTATTTCATTGAATTTTCGACATTTTTTGTGAATTTTCATGAAGTTTTACCTGTTTTCGGTTCATTTTCAACCGTTTTACTCATATTTTAACTAAATTTCATTGAAATTTCGACAAAGTTCATGATTTTCATCTAGTTTTACCTTTTTTTCGATCATTTTCA
>FIZR01007422.1:0-13511 GCA_900060175.1 Ferrisia virgata
ATAAATATCTGACATGGCTAAAAATCGTCTTAATGGTCTTCTAGGATCCCAAAACGGATTTTGTTGATACCCTCCTCCCCTCCCAACCGTCGTTGATGGATAGACTGTAATAGCCTGGTTTTTATTGATAATATGACATAGAAACTTAGGCTAAAAGTATATTTAATTTTGTATTAAATAAAATCAATTCGAAATTTGCTAAATTTTTTAATTTTCAATGCAACGATGAAAAATCTATTAATGTTACATTTATCGAAAACCAAAAAATGGATTAATGCTCTGAAAATTCCATTCTCTCAAGTTCAGATTGATTAATGTATTCTTCAATTGTAATTTGATCTTGAGGTTTTTCCCCGCCAAATGAACCATTAAAGAAAAATATGCCAAAGTCTAATTTCCATACGATAATTGTGAGTGAGTCCACATCCATCTACATATGTAATGATACAAAAAAATCTCAACCCAGATCGAACCAAAAAATCAACGTTAATACCCTTCCGTACAGGGAAAATTATCACGATGCCAAATCAAACACCAGTCAGGTCTTGATTTCATTGATCTAAAACGAAAAAAAATCCCCCTAAAAGCCAGCTTGACCGTAACGATAACAATTTGAAGCGTCATCGTCGCGTCACGTCACGATCGAATCTCCTCCTCCTCTTTTCACCCCATTAATATTTTATTAAATTCACACACATCGCACGCATATTGTACTTATTGTTGGACACGTGTAAATTCAAGTGGTTTTTTTTTTCTTTTTTCAAAAATATAGTCGTATTATAATCGTCGAACGTATAAACATGTATGCACATTGCACACATGCAAACGGACACCCAACCACCAAACTACAACAAATGCGAACCTACAGCAGAGAAAGATGTACGACGACACATACACACACACACGCACGCACATACAATACACGCACCTCTTCAGAGTGGCCATAGAATTATATCATCAAAACGCGAAGGAAAGGAACACTAGGCGGCTAATTTAGGTCAATACAATACAAAGTTATCACGGTGTCGAGTATACGCCTATATAAGCCGAAAAGGATAACCGAGGTTTGAGAGGTAGGTAGGTAGGTAGGTACGCAGGCAGAGGAGGTATATACACTGTACACAGTATACCGTGGCGTATACGCAAGATGGCAAAGGGTAAAGAGAATGGAAATACCGTACGGACGACGGACGAACGTGCGGAGGAGCAAAGCAGCGCTGCAGAGTACGCGGTGTAATACGAGGGAGAGCTTGGAACGGTTACCTCGGCGGCGCTTCTCTTCATTCTCTTTCTCTTACTTACTCGCTCACTCACTCACTTACTCTTTCACTCATTCGTAAACACACGTTGGCTTGTGCGAAGTACATTATCGTATGCACGGGTACATGAAAAAAGGGGGCACCGATAGCGCCACCGCATCCTCCAAAGTCGACGTCGTCGTCCTAGCGCGGTGCAAAAGCCTCGCGACGTGCGCATCTCGCCGCGTCGAGCGCGCGGGGCGCGATAATACCGTAACCGTAAGCTTTTACGATTGTCTCGATTTTTCTCTTTCTCTCTTTTTCTCGTCGCTCTATTGCTCTCTCTCACTCTCACTCTCTCTCTCTCTCTCTCTCTCTGTTCTCGGCTTATACGGTGTATATGTATAGTATTTTCACCATCATTCCGTTTCTGTTTCGTTTTTTTATTCAGCGACGCGCCGTAAACGGCCACAGCTTTGGAATAGATTACGCATTTTACGCTGCAAGTGCATAACTACGAGTAAAAATGTACCGCAACATGCTCCACCATGTGTGTGCATCATCATCTTGATGAATTGTAACAACATAAGGACAACTTGAACATCGGAATCGAGTATAATTCCTACGGAAAGTATTTTTACCGAATATTTTTCAGCTTGGTTACCCACACAACATACTACAACTTCTCCTCTCTCATCCGTAATATGTTGTAAAAATAGGTACATCGTTCGATCATACTGTTAAATTTCAGCTTTGATAGCAAAAAGTAGGGGGAAAAACACAAAAAATTCGAAGAATCGCGTTTTCAATTTTGAACTTACATGAGAGAAGGGAAGGGGGGTTTAAAATTGAAATCTGAGCAATTTTTTTTTCACTGAATCTGAAAAAAAACACCATATTTGTGTTTAACAAGGTTTATTCGTATAAATTTGACTCCAAGAATACAGAAATCACTGAATTTAAATTTTAAGAGGGGGGGAGGGGCATCCAAAATCTTACACCACCCTAACCTGTATGGGAGATACCGATTTATTTTCCTCGCTAGCTATATCAAATTTTACAATTCTATCATCAAGAGCCCAATACCTACCTGTTGGCACCTTATTGATATTTAGGCACAAGATGACATATTTACTAAGGGATGAACGGGGAGTCGATTCGATAAGGAATGGTATTTCGTTAAACGAATTGTCGTTAAAGCGCATTTAGTACGTTTTAATAGGATTTTTTCATTCGCCCCTCAATACATCCGAACACTGAAAGATTGTAGGCTCATCCCCCTTGAAGTTATAAAGAACTTGATAACTCATTAAGTAGGGAATTTGGAATCGAATAAAATATCATTAAGCTATTTTTAAAGTAGGATCAAAATTAGAGAAAATTAATGTGAAAAACTGGTATTCTGTGACTTTGATCCACTCGAGTTGGGGGAGGGGGGTTAACTCAGGGGTGAGGGGTGGAGAGTCTTAGTATGTTGTTTAGGACGCCATGCTGAACAATATTCAGCAAAAAGCCTTTTGGTCAACACCGAAAGAGTGTAAGTTTTGATATTTTAAACGCGAGTCACCTAAAAAATTATTTTACAAATATTTTTTCTATGAAATTGGGTCATTTTCTTTTATTGTCAGGGACAATTTGTTCACACTGACATTTATGGGTGATCTTTTTATCAAACTTGAGAATTGCATGGATGCATAAAATCATGGAGTTAGACATTACTTGAAACACAAACTACAAAGTCTCAAGACGTGTTTTTTTTCATTTTCCTAAAAATTTCAACTTAAAATCATAACATCAACCATTGCTCTTCCCTTCACATCGTTTCCACTTTTATTTTTATTTTTTCCACAGGAAAAACATTTGTATCATGTATTACAACTTACAACTATCAAATAATACCATTTCACATAGCACTGGACTCATCAGAGGATTATGCTCCTTAATTTATAAAATGTAAATAATTTTTCTGCCAATTATTGGCATTTTAACTTTTTATCTGATATAAGCCAAATATAATATCATGTAATGAACCCGAAACGTATTATCCTAAGCTTGTTAGTATTTTATCTCAATGTGTTCCAGCATAAGTAAAAATTTCATTTGTGATATTTTTTAGCGTTCTGCATTTTGAGAAATTGCTGAACATTTTCTTTTTATAATGCTTAACATTTTCGAAGAACATAATTCAATTGTTGACGGTCCAAATTTGCCAATAATTGAGCATTAGGAATTGATTGTCAAAAGTTGACCAACGATAGTGGACCATCAACAGTTGATAGTCAACTGTGGACTGTCAAGAGTTGATTGTCAACAGTGAACCATCAACAACTGACATTCAATATTGGACCATCAAGATCCATGCTGTTAACGGTTGACCACTAATATCTGGAATAGTCAACTGTGGATTGTCAAGAGTTGGCTAACAATAGTGGACCATCAACACTCATACCATTAAGATTTAGACTGTCAACTCTTTAACAGTCAAAGTCCATCAATACTTGACTATCAACAGTTGATAGTCAATGGTGGACTACCAAGAGTTGACCATCAATATTAGAATATCAAGATCCGGGCTGCTAACTGTGGACCACCAATATCTGGAATAGTTAACTGTGGATTGTCAAGAATTGGCCAACAATAGTGGACCATCAACACCCGTACCATTAAGATTTAGACTGTCAACTCTTTAACAGTCAAAGTCTATCAATACTTGACTATCAACAGTTGACAGTCAACTGTAGACTGCCAAGAGTTGACCATCAATATTAGAATATTGAGATCCAGGCTATTAACTGTGGACCACCAATATCCGGAATTGTAAACTGTGGACGGTCAAAGAGTTGGCCAACAATAGTGGACCATCAAAGGCCCTCACCATCAATAGTTCACAGTTAACTGTACACTGTCAAGAGTTGACCATCAATATTGAACTATCAAGATCCAAGCTGTTAACTGTTGACCACCAATATCCGAAATTGTGAACTGTGGACTGTCAAAGAGTTGGCCAACAATAGTGGACCATCAATGCCCTCACCATCAATACGTAGTTTATAGTCAACTGTGCACTGTCAGGAGTTGACCATCAATATCTGGACTACCAGCATCTTGAACGTCAACTTGAATGTCAAGAAAAGAATTCTAAACCAATAATAAAAATTCTTTCTGGTATTATTTCCTTAGTTCCACCAGTAGTCCAAATTTCATCGGAAGAGGCACAACTATTAAAAAATTTGTGATTTCTTCTCAATATATAAGGAATTTTGAAGATAGCTTAGCATTTAACTTCTTTATCAAACATAATCCAATTGTTGACGATGCAGACGGTTGACCATCAATGTTATGGCCATCAAAATCTGAACAATGCAGATTTTGACTGTTCAGATTCTGATGGCCCACTGTTGATGGTGTTAACCGTAGAATAAGCTATTAAACATCTTTCAATGCTCATTATATTTGAGTTAGCCTTTTTTCCCCGGCAAATTACCCCGACTATAATTCGATATTGCACGATAGCGAAGTGTGGCTGGCGCCATCTTATTATTCTGTAAACGATAATATCGTTCAATTATATCATATCGTATGTATATATATATATATGTAACTAAGTGCTAATACGTATGTACACAAATCCATAGAGGAGAAGATGAAGAAGAAGAAAAGCGCCACGCGTCTTCAACAATTCGCCAATTTTATTCGCAACCTTGCGACGAATTAATTAACACTCAAACGCGACCAACGTGTACGGAGAGAAAAGACCACCGGCGCGGCACAGTACCACGCTTCATTTCGTACCTTGGCATCCGGCCATATATACTCATTTACCATGCTCCATTACCGAGTCCAATAAGAAAAAGAATATTTTGGGTTTCTTCGATGCATATTATATACCTACCTATACCAGACAGTCTATAGCGGTATAAATATTATATATCGATCTTGTCTACTACTTAAGGTACGTATGCCAAGTCATGAAAGTTGCATATATGCAATACATTTACAAACATACCAGCAAGATAATCTCGTATAAACATTGTAACAACACGTTTAAACACCTACCCAACAACCTTTTTTTTTTTTTTCATCTTATTTTCCATGCAAGGTGATTTAACATCAGTTAAAACTATCGAAAGAGGAGGCTAGCGTATTACATCATATTATAGTATATACAAAATATTTTGTAGCGTTGTAGTAGTGCTGCTCGACTCATAATATGTATGTATAAGAGTCGCTCAACCGTAACCCGTTACACCTATAAGGCGTTCCACTCTGCACTCAGCAAACTTACCACCACAACGTAGTAGATAGATAGGGTATCTGCTACACATATATGAAGCTAAATGAATCCTCAGTGGTCTATGGCTTTAGTACATGCTATTACTCTTCATCGCCTCCATCGCATCGCACCACCACCACCACCACCTGCGACATAGGTAACCATCCAGCGAGTATTGTGCTATTATCAACAATCTCGCGTAACTAAAACTACACCCTTCTCGACTTCTGCTCTGCCGGCTAACATCATACTCATTACCGTCACCCAATACTATCTATTATAAATTCATCCTTCACCTTACCCTCCAGCCGTGTGCCTTATTCCCTCTTTTATTTCGCAGGTTTTAAACGCGCACCACCGTATAGGTGTGTTTGTGTAAATTTAGTATACCTCACATACTCGTTCTGTCTCTTGTCTGTAGGTAGGTACATCTACAATTCTACATATATAGCCGATCCGCGCAGCCCGGCCTAACCTATTATTAGCGAGTTGTGAGACAGATGTTATTAAAAATACGTGTACGTAATACATACATTACATATTGGTAGGTGTACGAGCGACTTTTTCTCTAATAACAGAACAAGCATAGTATCGAATATGACTATAGGATCATCAAAGTTGGTTTAGTGTATAGTTTATTGAACAGATGATACTCATCATTGTTCAACACATTGACGTGATAAAGGCGGAAATGACCTTCAAATCAGAAATTAAAAGAGTTTGAAATTTCATGAGGAGGTGAAAAAAGCCAAGGATCAAAAATCTGCAAATTTGAAGGAATTTGAATTCGCAAATAATCATACGATTCAATAAAGTAAAACCCTTGATCAATTGGCGGGAGAAGTTGACAATATAAGAAAAATCAATCAAGTTCAAAATTTCATGAGGAGGTGAAAAATTACAAAAATTAAAAAAGGGCAAAATTGCAAATTAATTGCATTTAGCAAATGAGGTCTTGAAATGGACAACTTTGTTATCTCATTTGCGGAAGAGAATCAAGATGAATGAAATAAAAACGAATCGCAATGCGTTTCTCTTTCAGCGTGATTATCACAAACTAAAGAAGATATGCGAATTGTGCATTCATGTAATTAAAAAAAGAGCACTCTAGAATGTTTTTTCTTAAACACTTGAATAGTGGTAGGACGCGAGGGTACTGGTATTAGAACGAATAGTTGAAACCACCAAAAGGTACACGTAGCATTTCTAATAAATCTACATACCAATTTTCAACTTCCTAGTTGAATTTAGAGGGGAGATATGCGAGGAACAAATTCAAAAAATAAAAAACACCGACCAAAAAACTACATTTTTTGGATTGTTTGGGAGTGTAATGGGGCTTAAAAGTCTGAACCCCCTGCACATTTAGGACCTCTACTAAATGCACAAGCTTAATATCAATCATTTACCTCAATTTGGAAGGAAGATAGGAATGGAACAGCCTATTTTCAAGTTTAAAAAAAAGGAAAAACCACAATATATCCCTTCCTTATTGACTTGGAAGGCTGATTTTTGGATACATTATACACCTTCAGATTCTCTGACAATTGATTCAAAAATAAATAATTTTTGCGATTGTTTTCTCCTCAGTACTCCCTGTCTTAAATTGTGACATGACTGAATTTTGACTGAAGGCCATTCCCACTCAAAAATGTCTAATTCGTTACCAAACTGAGCCAATTGGCCAAATTTGTGCGATTTTGGTCTCTATTGGGCCAAGTAAATCATTTCAGTCTTTGATGGAAAAATAAAAATTGTTATCTGATGTCAACAAAAGTGATCTTAATACTCTTTTAAGATCACAAAACAGAATTTGTTAGTACCGCATCCTGATCTGTCGCAGGTTGATGGACCTTAACAGCCTCGATTTAATTAACAATATGGAATAAAAAATTAGGCTAATTAAACAAGTTCAAAATTTCGTGAGGAGGTGAAAAATAATAAAAATTCGAAGAATGTTGGGTTTTGGAAAGTGGAATTTAAAATCGCAATTAACGGATACGGTTCAAAAATCAGCGTTTCTCATCATTTGAAGAGAAGGGATGCAGATGAAATGAAGATTAAACAAGTTTCAAGTTTCAAATTTCATGAGGAGGTGAAAAAGGGTTACAAGTCCAGTTTAAAATCGCCCAATTAACGGATGATTCAAAAGTAGTAATCAACATTCTTGACATCCTTGATCATTCGGAAGAAGGGGATAGAGATGAATCAAAAACCAAACAAGTTCCCAATTTCAAGAGGAGGTGAAAATTGAAACTTCACCTACTTCTTTGATCATGATGGGTTATGGGTATAGAATTATAAAGGGATCACCAAGAGGGAAATCGGCGGATATAGCGATACAGGGATTACGGAAATTTTTGTCCGGAGTTATTCAGAATTTCTCCATTAAGAGCGCTGCTCATTAATTCCTGTCCAACATGTTCCCAATTTTGATATGTCAAGTTCTCAGATGTAGGTATGACGTAGATTCTTTCTGATTACCTATCTAGAAAACGAATAACTTCTGACTAATGAACGTCAAACCAGAATTGGTGAAGGGCACCTCTATCTTTTTATCGCTGAAGCAGGAGATTTACAATCCGAAGTTATTCTTTTGGTACATAGAAATCCGAAAGAATCCACATCTGAGATCTTGGCTAATCAGAATTGTGAATAGGTTGAACAGCGCTCCTAGCGGTGAAGTTTTGAGTAACTCTGGACAAAACTTTTTTATTTGTTTTGAACACCTCACCTCTGGTGCAGTTTGAAAACTCCTAGAAAAAAATTAAAAAATTCAACTGGAGATTCTGAAATGATCTGAAATAATTAATAATGAGCCGAATAAAGATCAAAATTTGGCTTTCAAATGATAATCAACAAAGTCAAATATTATAAAATTCGGATTGAAGGGCATCTAAAGGTTCGCTATCAAGTAGGTACCTGTCTACACTACGTAGATGGATATGAAACGGTTCAAAAATAATAAAATGAATCAGTAAATGGTAGCTTAATATTTTCATTTCATGGGCACGACTGTCATAAACCTAGGTATATCAAAATAAATTTTAATCACAATAAAATTAAAAAGAGTCGTGATGTAATTAAAGCGGAAAAATTTCTCAAAACCTCGCTCTTACTTACTTCTATTTCAAAGTAGAGAAAAAGAAGGAACGAGTCTCTTGAGACAAGAAGGAAAAAAAAGAGAAAAAAGCAACGTAGTATGTACTACGAGTATCAAAAGTTATGGAGCACTAAAAACTGAACAATTTTCTAGCTTTTTTTTTATTCTATTTTTTTTTCATCTGGCAGCTTGTAGAAGCTATACAATTTGAAGATGAAACGAAATATTACAAAATATGGTAGTTTCAGTCTTCTTTAAAGAGTATGTGTTTACATAGAAAAAAATTTTCCATATTTTCTGCAAAATTGTAACAAAAGTTCATGAGTTTTCTTAGAGTCATTCTTTTCATAGATGTATAGAAATTTTCTAAGAATACCTTAATGAATCGTTACTTTTATCATGCTTTCAATTAGAAAACCTTTACTGGCTCCCTGTTGAAAAATTCCAGCGCCATTTTTACATTTTATTAATAAATTTAGGGTACAAACCGGAAGATACGTAGGTAATAATATTTCAAGCAACTGATACGTACAAGACCGTTCATATCTGACGAAAAGGAAACCTAACGAGGTAACAAAGGACGACATTCTAACAAAAATGGTCAAACGATCTTCATCTAATAATAAGAACATTTTCGCCGGTGCCGGTACCGGTGCCGGAGCCCTTAGCCAATCCCAGTCGTAGCCAGAGCGAACGCTAAATGGCATTTCCTCCATTTACGCTACGATATGCAGCGCCCTGCACCCTTTCTTCGGTATTTATCGTCTCGGTTTACTCGTCGCTGCTCCGCAGATAAAAATTAATTTCCATTTTTCAAACATTAACTATTATTTTCGGGTATAAAATAAAAAGATTGTATCGCCTCGACCGAGTTTCCAGTAAAACAAAAAAAAAAAAAATTATAACGAGGGAGAAAAAAAAATGTAAAAAAAAGATAACTTGTTTGATTTTTTAAATAATATTCTTCTCGAGCGACAAGGGAAAAAAAAGTTCCTTAATAGTTTATTAAATCATTTTCTTTCCCTTTTGCCTTCACCATCTTACCCAGACACTCTTCTACTACTTAGTTCAACAAACGCGATAGATAGAGCTCTTTCTAGTGAGTATATATCTGTGTAAAAGTGTATTCTTTGTTAATGGAATATTCCTTTCGTGAGATTTTTCTCTGTTGGCTTTTATCTTATTCTTCGCTACAACATCTCAAAATCAAAGATATCGTCAGTCGTCGAAATCGCCGCCAGGGGTTCGTATTGATGAGTTTTTCCCCCCTTCTCGAGTATAAATTCAACTTCTTAAAATCGAATAAGAGGGGGAAATTTATTACTCGAGCATATTTTCAACATCTTAATATTTTCCCCTTCGATGAGAATTTATCGTATTGGAAAAATTTTCATTACTTTTGAAATTTTATAACGAGATCGAGTTCAATTAACAGACACCAACGTGTAAAACGATGCGATTAAAATACAATAGAAATATTTTTGTTTCAACACTGTTAGTCAATTTTGAACAAGAGAAAAAAAACCTTTATAGCCAATTTTCTTCCATTTTCGCATAATTTTTTTCCTCAATAAATTCGAACATGAAAATTTTTTCAAACCATAAAGTTTGTTGAACATATTACGAAGTTATATCAAAAAATTAAGAAGAAGGGGATTTTGTCAGAATAAAAATGTGTATTTTAGCAACAATTTCGTCCACTGTGATGGTACATATTTTTTTAAACAGGAAAAAGAGTCGATTTTACGAAAAAATTTCGTACTTTTATTAAATTTTTTCAACTTAGACAGGAAGAGAAGTGTTATACGATGAAAATTTTAAACATACCTATATACTCGAGAAAATTGCTCGAAATTTTATTTCTTCGCTTTATATACGATAAACTTTTGGTAAAAATTTATATATACGGACGAACTACGCGCAATTTTCTCAACGTAGAAATTTTCAAAGATTAATGCTGAACGAGAACGAACGTAAGAACCTAAGAACTTGGAACCGTGCGAAGTTGTATAAGGTATCTATTTGGAAAATGAAAAAAATAACACACAGAATTTGAGCAGGAGTTTACATATTTTCTGAATTTTTATTCAACGCTCGAAACAAGTTTATGCTCAAAAATATAACACGTTCCTTACTACAGGGTGACCAATAATTTTCCAAAGTGAAAAATAATGACTTTTTATGACTTGCTTTTACCTCCCACTCTAGATAATGTGTTGCTTTTTGTTGATCAGTGCGAGAGGCAGGGGCATTGGCTTAAAGGGAGCATCGGACATTTTCCAAATATTTGGTTACGAACTGAAATTTTATTTTATTCTGAAAGATAGTGAGTAAAGTAGGGACAGCTGGGCCGGTGTCGACACTCAAAATTCAAAATTTTAGAAAATTTGGTTATAAACACCAATATATGGAATTCCGAATGAGCTTTTACCCAAGTTGACCCTCAATCACGTTGATTCAAGACAGAACATCGAATCACTGCAAATCTTCGTAAATTTTGTGACGTGCAAAAGAACCACTTCAAAAAGTCTCAAAATTTTACGAAATCCCCCTCCCCCCCGCTCCCTTTGACCCGAATTTTGTCGAGCGGTTATGAAATTTTTGAAACACCAACTCACTCTTTCTTCGCCTAATAAGAACACCGAAAATTATTTACAAAATGGCGCCATTGTGTATCGAGTTTGTCCGGTGAAATTTTAAGAACCAATCTGCAGGTGGGGAGAGGTACAGGTAGATATTAGAGTTAATAGCTGAAACTCCCAAAAGGCATATTAAGGACTCTTACTAAATCTATATGCCAAATTTCAAATTGCTAGTTCAATTTGAAGGGGAGATGTGCATGCCACAAACTCAAAAAATAAGGAAACTCCGCTAAAAAACTAAATTTTCGAGGTTACAAGGAGATGCAACGGAGTTAAAAGGTTCAATACCTCAAAAAGTATATGTAACGCCTCTGTCGGTCCCCTAGTTGAATTTGAAAGGGGTGTATGGGTGAAACAGCCTATTTTCAATGTCAAAAAGGCGTAAAACCCCCATATCTCCCCTTCTAATTGTCCTAAAAGGCTGATTTTTGGATATGCTATGCAACTTTGGATTCTCTATCGATTGGCTCAAAAAAGAATACCAATTACCATTTCAACCACTCAGAAAGCCCTTTCCAAAATTTGAACTTTACTGAATTTTGAACCAAGGTTATCCCCACTCAAAAATATTAAATTTACTGCTAATCTAAGTCCATTATCCAAATTTGACGGATTTTGGTTAATATCAAGCTGAGAAAATGATTTTTAATTTAGTGAGTAAATAAATAAATACCTATTGGTACCTACCTAGTCTATGCCTTTGACTCATGTGAACAAAACTGCCACTCCCCTTGCCCTCGCTCTACCTAGAAAAATTCGTGAAGAATATCCTAAACGTCAGAACAAAAAAATAAGCCTGTGAGCATTTACTCCTCTCACCCCCCCCCCCCGTTCCAGCATTAGTCCAAAATTTATCTGTGATGTTTTTTAAAATTCAGCATTTTGAAAAATTGTTTAGATTTTTTTATGATGGTTACCAGTGAACTGTCAATAGTTGACCCACAATAGAGGACCATCAAGATCCGGATTGCCAACAGTTTGCCAACAATAGAGGACTATCAAAATCTGGACTGTCAACAATTGACCATCAATATCTGGACCATCAACACCTTGAATGTCAACTCGAATATTACAGAAAAAATGCTAAGCTTTCCGAAATTCTTTGTGTTATTATTTTTCCGATGCTAGCAGAAGTCCACATCTCATCTGAAGTGATATTACTTTTAAAAAAATTTGTGACTTCTCATTAACATAAGAAATTTTGAAATTCGCTCAACATTTTTATCATAACATTCAACTTTTTTGTCCAACATAATTCAATTATTGATGATCCAGATGTTAACAGCCCAGAACAGTTGACCATCAATGTCAAAGTTATCAACATCCAGTCCATCTAAATCGGAACTATTAGAATTTTTAGTGTCCGGATTTTGATGATCCACCGTTCATGGTCCGCTGTTGACGCTTAAATTAATTGTATTAAACATGTTTTGATGCTGATAGATGAATCCAGTAATAGAAGAGTGGAATGTTAACTCAGTCACTCGCTCTGTATTATTTTGGGCTCTTGTTTTTTCTTCACTTTTTTTAAAAATTCCATTCGTAGTCAGTTCACTGTTTTCATTCCTCATCTTTTTCACATGGTTCTCACTCATTGATCCTTGTTCACTCTTCATATTATCTCATTCTTACTACCTGCGCTGCTTGCAATCTCACTCTTCACATTTTATTCTCAAAGAGATGTCACTTTTTTTTTCTTCTTCAACCATCTCACATGTACTTTTTTGTAAATTCAATTCCTTCAGCATGAAGTAAGAACAAGTTTGTAAGCAGTACTTCATACTGTAGAAGGTAGCACCTCTCTTTTCAGCACATTCGCTCCGTAAGGCAAAGGATGTTTGAATAAGTTTGAGGAACTGTTTTTCTAGAGTACTTTGAGAACTTCATATATTTTTGCTATTTACTCTTGATTTTTCACTTCCAAAAAAGTCACTCTTTTACACTCTTACTCCCACTCACTCGATGCTCTTCCATCATTGAGATCAGACATGGCCAAAAATAATTTTAATGGATTTTCTCGAAATGGATTTCATTAATATTTCCTTCTCCCCTTCTACAGTTCATACAGGCCCGTAGTCAGAAGGGGGCAATTGGGGGCGTTGCCCCCTTCCCCTAGAATAAATTTGTCCACCTAAAAAAATTACCCAAAAACCCCATTTTTTACTTTTTTCTTGGTCATTGACATAAAAATTAATAAATCCACATAAATGTGTTTCAAATCGATGGTCACATTGATAAATTGACATATTTTCGAT
>FIZR01007424.1:0-92533 GCA_900060175.1 Ferrisia virgata
CAATTTGCATTGAAAAATTGAAAATTTTCATCTGGAGTCTAAATTTTGAATGTGCACGCGTATGACAAAATAATGCTACCATACTAAGTGATAAGAAAAACGCTTCAACATTTCCATCAAAATCAGTTAACTTTAGGGTGATCCAAAATTAAATTCTTGAAGTTTTTTTTTTTAAATTCGAAAGTTTTTCATTGAAATAAAAACCATTCCGCACCACCTGAGAACATAAGCTACGTTTTAATGTATTAATCATGTTTGTACATACAATGCTGGAATAGGCTGTAATCTGTTCCAAGGAATAATTGCTAGACCTAAGGTGGATCTGGTTTGTTTACATGAAAAGCAACGATTTCGTCACTTTCCACTAAAATTTAAATCTGTGCTTGTCCAAAATTGAATTTTTGAAGCTTTTTTTTCGATCGCTCGAAAGTTTTGCGACGAAATGAACATTATTCCGCACCTCTTGAGAACCTAAGCTACATTTCACTACATCACCCTTTCTCATATGATGTCTGAATCGTCTGTAATTTGTTCCGGGGATTACTTCTTATTGTATAGATTTTGGCAAACGAAAAGAAAAGATCATTAAGAATCATTTTCCAAAATTTAAATGTTCGCTATTTTGTGCTTTAAAATCAAATTACAAAGCCAACAGGCTGGCAGAGTGAGAGGGATGAAAATTGGCGAGACACAGAAGGAACCATGAGTTCAACCTGGATTTTTTGAAGAGAAGTTCCAAATTTTCTCTAGTGATGAGAATATGACATTACACATACACGCCCCAGAAAAGCGAAGCGAGGGCGATATTTTTGAAAAAATTTGTTTTTAAGCATCGAAAAAAAACATTATTTGAAGTTTCATGTAGGAAATTGAATGTTTTTAATAGTTTTGATTTTAAATCTAAAATGAAAGTAGTTCTTTGATTTAAAAATTTTAGAAATAGCCCATATTCATTTAAAATTGGTGTCCTATAGGCTACATCCATTTCAGGATTACGTTTATCAAAAAAAATTTCCTTCACAGGCAAAAACTGATGTTTTTCAAAGAACCATGGAAAAGACGATATGGTGAAAATTCGCCAACAATGATAATTTTGCATATAAATGTGTGCATGTTATGTAATAATTCAATTTCTGGAAAAATGTTTCAATTTTTCTTTCGATGTTTTGAAAACGTTTGAAAATTAGCAAACGTTGAGTCGAGGATTCAAGCCTCCAATGATAAATTATACCCCCCCCCCCCATGTACTCACAAAAATCTATGAGTTAAAATTTTGCAGAAGCTGATTTATGTGAAACATTATAATTTTGAGAATTGAAAAAAAGCATCGCATCTAATCAATGGTAAAAGAGGAGGGGGGTGAGTCCCATGGTGCTAAAAGTTAACATCACCGAAAGGTGCATCCGGAACCTATACTAAATCAGCATACCAAATTCCTACTTCCTAGCCAAATTGCAGAGGAACGGAGGGAGATATACGAAGAACAAACTCAAAAAATGAGAAAACCCCATAAAAAGCATTTTTTTTGGGGTTGTGTGGAGAAGAAATGAGGCTGGAAATTCTAATCTCCCTACAGGCGCATCTAAGACTTATACTAAATCTACATAATGAATTTCAACATCCTAGCTTAATTTAGAGAAGAGTTTTGCAAGGATTAACCTTAAGAAATGAGGAAAACCGACTAAAAAACTAAATTTTTGGAGCTGTAAAGGAGCGCAATGGGTCTGAAGAGTTGAAAATCTCTTATAAAGAAAGCGAACAATAATTATAAATTGTCCGAGCTAATCGAGGGCGAAATTTTGATAAAGTAAGGTTTTTAAACGATTAAAATTCATGAGAATAAGGCACAATTTGAAATGGGACCAATGATTATTCAAATTACTATTCAGCTATTGCAGTACTTTAATTTTTGCCGACCCCTAAAATTCTGTGCTCAGGAAACCGTTCACCCATTTCCCCCTCTTGCTACGTCATTGATTACACTGGGAGTGTCTGAATTATTGGCATGCCAAAACCGGACCCCTAGGACCCAACGTTACATCATACACCGAAAAACTTTTTGGGAGAGGGAATGCTAATTCAACATCGAGGGGCTTAGCCCCCCTTCCTCAAACACCTTTATGGGAAGAGCGGGAAAACCTGAGAGAGAAATCATTTTTCCTCCATGGGCCTATTCGCCGCTGGTGTCTGACGGTAATTCTTGAATTGTCAAGATAACTTTTCAACGAGTCTTTTTTACATTTTGTCAAATCATTTAAATTCACCAATAACTTTTTCATATTTTTAAATTCTTCTAGCGAGTGGTATAGGTAGTTAAGTAGGTACCTATTTTATTACCTTGTGACTAAGATATGATAAACGCTTATAGTTTCTTTTTGTATATCTCATGTTATCATTCGCGAACCCATACGAGAAAGATATTTACGTAAGTACCTACTTGTACCTATACTTGCTTAAATCGTTGTTCGACGAATGTAAGACATATGAGACATCCGTACTACGTGTGCGGGTACTTCGATTAATACATTTAGTGTAAACGCCTCACAACAAGTTGTACATGTATTTTACTCGAGGATATTCTGAATGACGGAAGAAAACCATCTCATTGTACGAACTGACGCTTGTTTCAATATCAAATTCGACCGTTACCAATTGCTCTTTGTGCTAATTATTTAACTGAGTCACGATTCAACGATCGATGACACGCTTATAGGTATGCATAATGTAATACGTTTCAATTTCATCAAAGATCCCATATTGAGATATTTTAATCCGAGTTAATTTCTAAATAATACCTAGCTATGCCTTTTGCGTAATTTTTTTGACTTTTTTTTTTTTTTCATTTCAAGTTGTGGGCGTCAAATATCTATCATCATTTAATGATATTAACACCCTTGTCTGTATCAGACAGTTATTTTAAAATTGAGTCATGTTCATGAAGACACGCGATTGTTGTTTTTTTTTGTCGCTCTATGAACGAAACACCTTAAACCCTGAAGCAGTGAAATCTACCGAGATATGGTCAGTCTCAATTTTGCAGGCATCTGCTTGTCAATGAATCCATCGATAAATCTGAAAGGAATTGATTAATTTAGTTGCGTTAATGCTGAAACATACGATATGATGACCCACAAAAAAAATCACTATTGATTCAGGTACATTGTAGGTAGAGGTAATATAAATGCACACTGTCTGCGTAATTATAATTTTTGCATTCAAACGTAGTGTTCATTCCTTAGATCTTAATTTAGTTCTGAAAAATAAGATAACCGATTAAATATTCACCAGACGGGAAACATTGGTTGGTTAATTAATTCTCTATGGTTAGGTCAGCAATTAGTACAATAAACGTAATTACACTATTCGGAAATAATATACATATTAATGTTGTTTAAAAATCAAGATCAAAATCCCTTTTTGATAAGATTATTAGATACCTATCTGAATACCTACTTGCATTTTCACTGTAGATCTGCATTGCTTTATCGTAGAATAGTATATCGCAGGGTCGTGTCTGTGAGGTTTTCACTTTTCAAATAGCCCACATACCTACCTTTACCTAGATACTAAAAATTTTACACTAAAATTTCTCAAAGTTGAATTTAAGTAGGTAAATAAATAGATAGTTTGCGGTGTTGAACTTGCGAATATTATTGTCGATTATTTAGCAGCATTAGATTGGTATTTGTGTTAAGGTCTCTTGAATTTGTGGTTTCTAAAGAAATAGCTGTATGTATATACAGCTAAGCTAGTTAAAACTGATGATATGTCACGATAAAAGATTTTCACGCATTGCGGTAAAATTAGGAACATCTTATGGCTTCTGTTACGGTTCGCGTTCGCTGAATAATTTTGCGTTGAGGAAATATTTCGATTATATACCTATTTGCTTGTTTATTATACGATGAAAGCTGGAATAATATACCTAATACGCTAGATGCTGTAGATAAGCGGTAAAATATTTCATATTTGCGTGTAAAGTTGCCAACAGTTTTTGTTTTGTTCCCTCAAACAAAGCTAACTTCAACTTTAGATGCCTACTTTGTTTTCCGATCTATCTAATTAGGTACCCGCGCAAATTATTTTATCCGATTTGTACAAAAGTGGATAGAGATTATTTAGCAAGTGGCAAGCAGGTTATTTACTTCGCAGTTTATTTCGTATCATTATTTTTGCTTGTAGTTGTAAATATATGATGTACCTACTTGAGTGAAACATAATTATAAAATTATAACTTCCACAAATCGCGATGGAATTGAATATGTGTAAGTAGGTAGCATTACTTTTGAAAAAATTTCTTACATGAGAGCTCTTTTTCCAAGTTTTTTCAATCTCAAACAATTTTGATTTGAAGGAAAAAATTCAAAAAAGGGCTCTATGCATGTTTTACGAGTACTGTTTTCTACAACATGTACAAAAATTCATCGAATTCCGTTCAATCTTTTTTGAGAAATGCTGCAGAAATTTCTAATGTAACAAGCATAGCTGAAATTTCTTTAAAAAGGGCAAAAACTCCAATTCAGCATCTTTTCGAATTGATTCAACGGTTTCACTACTTCAAATTAAGATAATACTATGAAATACGTTTAATTATTTTCGATTTGTGACTTTAAAATGAGAAAATAACTCAAAATTCATTTCTCTTGAAAACTCTGCTTTTGAAAAAAAAAGTATGCAATGATAAAAAACGTGAAATGCAATGTGTCACCCTAAGGTCTCTCACAGACCTAGCAACGCGATGCTCTGTTTTTTCTGCTACGTTATGTTTTGTGAAGTCTCAGCGTGCAACGAAAGGTTCGCGCCAAAACGTGAACATCGCTTTGTTAGCTGCTACTACTTAGCGCTGCGCAACGAAAAATTCGCGCTAAAACGATAATGTTGCTTTGTAAGCTACTGCTACTTACCACGCGTTGTAAGTAGTAGTAGGTTTTAGCGCGAATTTTTCGTTGCACGCTTTGACTAAAAAAACGTAGCGTAGCAGAAAAAAAACGTAGCGTGCCAAGTCTGTGACAAGCCCTGAGCACACAAAAAGTTACCTCACTTTTAATGTTTTTGTAAGACGCTCAAAACGCAATTTTTTACTTTTTTATAATTTTTAAAGTTTTGATACTATATTTCCATATGTTTGAGTATTTACTCAGAACCCCCAAAAAACTAAAAAAGAGGAAAACAGTGAAAGAGCTAAGCTTAAATGAACCGAGGTAAATTTACGTAGTGTGTTTAACAGAAAATTCCCCCATGAAAAATAACACTGTACAAGAACGTAGACCTGCCTCTAAAAAATCGGATATGAAGGTAGATTCTTGCACACGGTGAGGGTGACAGTTTGGTGGGCGATGGATAACAACATCCTCCCCCCCAGGCTCACAAAAAATTAAATCTTTCCAGGAAATAGAGTTATCGAGTCTAAAAAATTGAAATATTTCTAGAAATGCAGTTTACATAATAAAAAATGTATTGTTTTCAAAATTTTTGCCCTTGATTCGCTCGGGTATAATTTGTTTATTTTTTTGAACAAGAGCGTTAAATTTTAGTATTTGTGGACATTTGAGATTTTAATCCAATTGAAAAAGTGAAATATTGAAAAAAAAAGCTGAGAAGAAATTTATGAGGAAAATTTTCTGCCAATATGTGTACGTATTTAATTTAATTTTTTTTAAATTAAACAAAATTTTTTTTTGCTGGTTGAAAGATTTGAGTAAGAGAGTTGAAATTTTTACCACATTGTTTTGAGGTTTTTTTTTGTCACCCGCAACGATTTACAAAAAGATAGAAAGTTTCAGCCCACTTTTATAAATACAAGTAGATACTAGATTGGAGATAATATTTTAAAATTTTTCTCGATTGTTTAATATCGACATAATTTTTATCAGTTCTTCATTGACTTTATTTGAGTAGTATATGACTGTAATAGATTGTAACGCATATTTATTCCTCGTTATTTCTTCGATTATTATTCATTCGACCGAGTTATAGTGCACTATTTTTAAAAAACAGGTATTTACTTGTTCATAGCACTTCTTCGAACAATGTTTTAAAAATGTTATTTATTATTTGCGTATCTATATTTTTACTTTCTGTGTATGTAAAAGTGTCTGTAATGATAGATTATTGAAACAAATAGGGCGGGTAGAGTTTCCCATTAGGTAGGTCCTAGATATCTTTCAACTACGAACAGCTAATCACAAAAATGTAAGAAGACTGGACGCCACATAAATTTCGAAAATCTTGCATTTTAGTGCGACGTGACATGGGTTTAGGTTGACATATATTGCATAGTAGGCCTATAATAGATTTAGAAAGTATTAACGATTAGTTACTTCAAGAAATATCAAAATACATTCGAAACGAAAATTTTCTTTCGATATTAGTCATTTTAAATGAACGTAGTGTGTGGAGTGGATATAGGCTTAACTAAAAATTAACTTGAAAATCTACATTCTTTCAAAAGAAAAAGTTTTGAAAATAGTTCATTCTTATTTATGCGATGTTGAAAGTGAAAATAAAAAAGTTGGAACATTTTTCGAATTAAACTAAAACAATACCTACCTAAGCTACGAATATAGTAAGTACCTACATACAAGTTATCCACTCAACTTTAACTATAAAATACACATGACTACACGAAACACATGTTTGCAAATTGCAAAATTAAAGAAAACTTGTTCTTAATCAGTATTAATTTATTTTATAATTCTTTTCGAAGCTAAACATTTTCTAATGTAACAAATGTCATTACTTAGGCTTATGTATTACACTATTCTACGAACAGGGACATATTTTTTGTTCTTATTTTATTGAAAAAAAAGTGCATCACTTCGTAAAAAAACTGATTGAAGTACTTGATTAATTGATTATGTACTAGGCGTTTCAATTTTAGTTTTTTTTTTGAAAGTTTAAGTGGTGTCTGAAAAAAAATTGATTCCAAATTTTTACCACGTTCATTTGACGCCATTTCGCAACTCTCCCTCCCCTCAAACTTTCGAAAAAAACCTAAAGGTTTACTTTAAATTTAAATTCAAAATGAAACTTTAAAAATCTCCCTTCTAAAATTAAATATATTTGGGTACATTATTATGTTTATATTTTTACTCAAATTGTTCATTTATTACATTCGAAGGTTCATTTATATCAGCTAAGTAGGTGTTTTAGGTAGTTTACCCACCACTAACTGACGACATCCCTTAAGTTTATTCACTGCAAATTGAAAATTCGTTGATCTCTTCATGAAAACAAGTTAGTTATTAATAGTTCCTTTGTCTTTCGTTACCTATCCTGAATGCAGAATTTTTAAATTGTTTATTTACCTTGAAATGTTTAGTTTTTCAACGATACCGAAGTATTTAACTCTCGCTCATTAAAGAGTGAAGTGTATTGTAAAGTTCAAGTTTAACTGGATAGAGTTGTGTATCTGCGTTTACGTTTCTCAACGCAGATTTGTGAATGATTTAATCGTATAATGTGGTGGTAATATTTCTAAAAAGATTCATCAACGCAAATGTTTTTGTTGGTAAGTGAAAAAATTTTTTTCTTTTAAAAATTCAATTCGAAAGTGTTTGAAAAATTTAGATAAGGTAGATAAATATTCAAGTAATTACCTACTTTCTCGAACGAAAGTGAAATGAAACATTCGAAAAAATCACTAATGGATTTTGTAAGTTTACTCGTACAGTTTTACAACAGAATGAAAGATAATTACAGAGTAGCGTCTAGACGAAAGGGATGCATTTGCAGCTTTTTCAATGGAGAATATATGTACTAAACGGTAGTGTACTTTCTTTAAGCAGGATAAAAGGCTTAGTAAAATATAAGGCATTTCGGTAACCTTACAAATCAATGAATTTTTAATTTAAAAAATGTTGGAAAATTTATTTCACAAAAGCTTTTGCCGATTTCGGATTTGTATAGGTATTGGTATTATTTATTTTTCATTGAAATGAAAAACTTTTTTTGTTTCAACAAATTCGACTACAGGTCGCTGGAATCTTTTAAATTTTTGTTCAGTGGAAGATATAATATAGGTATAGGTAAGGTTCTAGAGCCAATGTACAACTTGAAGAAGTGTACCTGAAAAACCTTGACTGAATCACCCTTCTTGAAGACGATTCTCACGTTAATGTTCAATCAAAGTTTGGGTATCATTAGGAGAGCTTCACTAATTTGCATCGAGGCGCTGATGACCTCGAAAGTGACACCAAACTTCACCGTTTAACACCAATTAATTAATCATCTCCTATCATCATAAATGAGGGCCACGAAAACGACGATAAAAACCATAAAATAATGTGATTACGATCTTGTTGAAATAGGTTCATCAAGGGTATGAGAGAGGAAGGGAAACGGGAAAGTATACAAAAGCAAATCAGAAGCTGAACTTACAAAAATTAAGCAAAATGCTGGTTGGTAAAACTAGAGTAAAATTTTTTAAATTTTGGATTTTTCAACGTTTAGGTAAAAAGTGCGTTTTCTTAAGCATTATAAAGAAAAATTGACTTATTAAAATACTAATAAAAAAAAATTTCCAAATTTTTTGGGCTCAAAGGGAATACATACGGGATGTTTCAGGGTAGAAGTAAAGGATTTCAGCCAGTGACTAAGCAACACATAGCGAATCTATGTATGTATGTTTACCCAGCCTTTGAGCCGCAGAGGCTATGCTACTCCATTTCAAACAAATTTTTTTCCAGCTTTGTATAAATTTTTCAAACGAATACAGCTTGAGAACCAAAATAGGTAGAGATTTGGAAATTTATTCAAGGGAAAAGAGAATTTTATCTAAATTACTATGGTGTTGTTAGTTTTTGCAATAGCATCACAGGAAAGTAAACAGTTTTTAAAATAATGCGAAAAACGTGTACCAAAACCTTTAACCTTCATCATTTTCGTTAAATAATTCAAACATTTGTTGTCATCACACGTTAATTAAATTGATGATGCTATTAGAAGAAATAATTTGCTCTTTTCAATACCACATACCTCATCTTTCTGCTTCAGTTACATGAAAAATTATGAGCATTTGAATTCTGGAAAAATAATTAGAAATTGAGTTATTCAAAACTTCATTCCTCTTTTTAGCCTAATTTTCTATCTCATATCGTCAATGAAAACCAGGCTATTACAGTCTATCAACGTACGGCAGATGAGGAGGGAGGAATATCAACAAAATCCATTTTGGAACCTTGGAAGGCTATTGCCACCATTTTTGGTCATGTCAGATACTTATTTTTATTATTTTTTTTCCCGAACATTAAAACCATTTACTCTGCTCAATATGGACTAAAATCGTCCCAATTCAGTTAATGGGCTCAGTTTTGCGGTGAATTAGATATGTAAGAGTGGAGATGACCTTTGATCAGAATTCAGTTATGCTCTAATTTGGGAGAGGAGGTACTGGGAGGCCAAATACGCAGAAATTAGTCCCCTTTTAAACTAATCGATAGAAAATCTATAATTGTATAACATATCCAAAAATTAACCTCCTGGGTCAATAAGGAGAGGAGATATGAGAGTTTGATTTTGAAAAAAGCTGGTTTTTCTCCTATCTCCCTACCAACTTGGCCTAGATAATTGAAATTTGGTATGTATATTAAATAGGGGTTCTAAGTGTGCCTGGGGATGTCTGTGGTTTTTTGGTCATTTTTTCTTATTTAAAGATTTTGGGGTGCATTTTCGCATTATTTTATTTACTGCTTACTTTCCTGTAATCTAGACGGAGTTCTCTTTACCTTCGTATAAATTCCAAATCTCTACCTATTTTGGTTCTCAAGTTGCACTCGCTTGAAAAACAGACAAAATTGGGAATTTTTTTTGAATCAGAGTAAATCAGCACCTACGACTCAGAAGGCTGGGCAAACATACATACACAGACTCACTACGTGTTGCCTAATCACTTGCTGAAATTCCTTCCTCTAGCCTGAACCATGCTGTATACACCAATGAAAATCTGTCGTGGGTTTCTTGAAGAAAATCTTTCAAGTTGCTAGAGTTATGCATCGTTACGTAGATACCTACTACCTACTAATTTGACATTTTTAACTAGTGCATAATATCATTTTAGAAACACTTATTCATTCGAAAATGTGTTTGTTTTTGTTTACAGATGATTTTGAAAATATAGAAAAATAGGAAATTTAACATGAAAAAAGTTGATGAATCGATGAATCGCTATGTGGTCGCATACGCAAATATTGGTAACTATTTTGATATTAGCATCATACGCCGTATTCACAAAAGCGGTCATCGATTTAGTGACACCGTTGAAACGAACATATCGTGTACGCGGATTCCCATTCAGAGAAGATCCAGATTTTGGAAATAAGCCTATATTGGATGAATACGATTTCGTGGTTGTAGGCTCCGGTCCTGCGGGTAGTGTAGTTGCCAACAGACTTAGTGAAAATCCAAAATGGAACGTTTTACTGCTAGAAGCCGGTGAAGACGAATCTGTCGTCAATCAACTAGCAACAATCGCTCATTATTTGCAATTCACCAACTACAATTGGGGTTATGTTACCGAGTACCAGAATGGCGCTTGTCTTGGTTTAACTAACGGTGGACGTTGTCCCTGGCCAGCTGGTAAAGGAACCGGTGGCAGTAGTTTGATAAATAATAAAATCTATACCAGAGGAAATCGACAGGATTACGACGGATGGGCTAAAGCCGGTAATGTAGGATGGAGCTACGATGATTTGTTACCATACTTTTTGAAAACCGAAGATATCAATATAGGTGATTTGAAAAGATCGCCTTATCATGGAGTTGGAGGGCCGTTGCCAGTCGAATATCCTCCATTTCGTTCGGTTTTATTAGATACATTCCTGGATTCGGCCAAAGAAGTCGGATTAAATCTAGTCGATTATAATAATCCAAATACTCACGAAGGATTTTCTCATATTCAAGGTACTATTAGATTAGGTAGAAAAATTAGCGCTTATAAAGCGTTCATAAGGCCTTATAAAAATCGTAAAAATTTACACGTAGCCATTAAATCTCGCGCTACCAAAATTTTAATCGATCCTAATTCTAAAGAAGCCTACGGCGTTGAATTTGTAAAAGCCAGACGTCGTAGAACGGTGCGAGCTCGTAAAGAAGTAATTATATCCGCCGGTGCTTTTAATTCACCTCAGTTATTAATGTTGTCTGGAATAGGCCCTAAAGAACACCTAGAAGAAATTGGGATACCCGTCTTGCAGGATTTAAGAGTAGGCGATAATTTGCAAGAGCATCCAGCTTTCGCCAATTTAGCATTTACAGTGAATAAAACGCATGTTAGCTTGATCCCCGAACGTCTATTAAATGACGTAGTCGGTACGACATTGAGCTGGGCCGAAGGGCAAGGTTGGCTTACTACTTTGGCTTGCGAAGGTTTAGGATACGTTCATACCAAATATAACGATAGATCGAAAAATCCGGCTCCAGATATAGAATATATTTTTGTACCTACTTCGATGGCCGGCGGAGCCGGAGTTGGAGGGAGTATCCTACGAAAAACTATGGGTATCCCTGATAGCACCTATTACGACGTGTATCGCGATATTATGAACAAAGACGCGTGGTCCATATGGCCAATGTTAATGTATCCCGAAAGTCGGGGTACTGTCAGATTGAGATCCTCCAATCCTTGGCATTTACCGAAAGTACAATCAAATTTTTTCGCCGAATCTGTCGATCTATACAGGATAGTCGAAGGTATCAAAATGGTCATACAGTTGAGTCAAACGAAAGCTTTCCAATCTTTAGGTTCGACTTTGAATAAACGTCCGATACCCGGATGTAAGCATTTGGATTTCGGATCCGACGAATATTGGGCTTGTAGCGTGCGTCAGCTTACTATGCAGATGCATCATCAATGCGGTTCGTGTAAAATGGGCCCAAAGGATGATAAAACCGCAGTAGTAGATCCTCGTCTGCGGGTTTATGGTATTAAAAATTTACGGGTATGCGACGCTTCTATTATGCCAACTATTCCAGGCGCGCATACCGTAGCTGGAGCGTATATGGTCGGAGAAAAAGGCGCGGATCTCATTAAAGAAGACTGGAATTGGATTAATTCTACTTCCTCAAGCTGAGCTTATTTATCTCGGCGAGAAGTAATGTAGTAACGTGTTACTCGTATATACGTCTATTTCCTTCTAGTAGATAGGTAAATTAATTATTTTGTGAAATTTCTACCTCCATTTGTAAAATATATATTGGTACCTACCTACCTGTATGTACTAATAGTTATAAGAGTGTATAAATAAATCTACTTAATTTAAATATTTACTGTGTAGATAAATAATTGTTATTCCAAGAGATTTTATTCGATTCATTGTATCAATGAAAGAATATCTTGTAAATAATGCTAATAATATTTCTTCGCTAAAAGCATAAACTTTGGCTTCCTTCTTGGATTATAAAAGTTAATTATTCATCGACTCGTCCGTCGTTTATCAAGTTTGCGATGAATTTTTTTCGTATCATATGCCAGATACCCAAACATATGTGGCAATAGCTGATGGATCGTTTAGGTGTAATAAATAATATACACGATTTTTCAAAAAAATACCTAGGGAGTTAATTACCCAAATAAGTATAAAATTAGCTAATTATTCGATAAGTTACTTCTAGTATAATTTATGTTCCATAGAAAAATAAGTAAGACCAAATAAACTGAGTATTATTTTCTTTAGATTTATAAAATAATAAGTTTTTATGTGTATAATTTTCAAATGTGTGCTTATTTATGTTCATGCGTATACCTAACGTAGTTATTTAGTTAGGTGCCCACAGCTAATTGTATAACTTCACGTATTTGAAATAAATGACAAATGTGCTTTTTTTATAAAAAAATTTTTGTGTTCAACTCACAAAATATGAAACCAATGATAAATTATATCAAAAGAGCATATTAAAAAATCGTAGCAACCAAAGTTTGAGCAGCCGAGGTTCATATTTCGAGTGATCTTATTTTTGCATCAAAAGTGTGCCATTATGACGTCAGAAACATGCCACTGATGAGCCAAATACATGTCATAATGAAGTTATTTTGGAGTCATCCTGGTGCTACAAATGCACGGATTGACTGAAGCATTGCCAGAAGTGTGCAATTTTTGCTGTCAGAAGTCTCACGCCAGAACTGTGTCATGTGACACTACTTATCCTGGCACCATTTACGCGGTGGGTACTTAGAACTTTGAAAATTCATATTACGGCTAGTTATGAAAAAAAAAATGATTTTTCTTCAGAATTTTTAAATTCTGACCAAAAAAAACTTTGGGAGCTGAAAATTTCAACAGGGTGAAGTAATTTTCTAACGATTTTTTTTCATGCGTTAGGCGCAGAACTGTATTTTTTTACCGTATAAAATTTTAAGAAGTATTAGCTGAACAAAAATTAATGTTGGGTGCAATAGAAATTACCTCTATAGTGAGAAGTTATCACCATAGGGGCATAACCAGTACATCAACCTTGACTTGGAAATTGCATAATGGTGCTGATTGCAGGAATGCATCCGTAAGTAGATTAGATATTAGGTAAGTAGGTACTTATTATTTTTTATTTTTAATCTTGGTATTATAATTTTATTTTCCGTATTATATTCGTAGAGAATATCCGAAACATATGCGTGGAGTTTTTAAGTTTTTTTTCTCTTCTTTTTGCAATCTGTAATGAAAATACTTCGTAAACGCAATTTGTTCTTTTTATTGAACGTAACAAAATAATTAAATATATGTACGTAAAAAAAAACAAAAAACAAAGATACATATAAATACAAAATCATTCAGGTAGTCCAGAATATACGTAGATACATTATTACTGATGTGACATTAAAATAATCAAGTTACACAATCGTTGATAAAAGTATTAAGTTCAAGCTTCTATAACAACCACGAAAAATATAAAATAAAAATATGAACAAAACACGAAGCGATTCATATTATTCATTTCTTGAAATGGATATAGTTAATCGTTTAATTCATCCGAAATTATGACGAAAGGAAAAGAAAAAGAAATGATTATCAATTGCAAGAAATACGCGTATGTATACGAAAGAAAAAGGTCATTATGAAGATGTTTCGATTTTATTATAATTTTATTGATAGAAAATTAAAAAAAAATTGGATTCAATCGTGAATCATTCCATCGTTTGCCTTTAAATAAGGAAAATGTACGTTTTTTTGTAAATAAACGTAATAAGACGATTTTTTCACTTTTTCTTCTCTAAATTAAAAAAAAAATCATGTACTTTTGAGATAAGTTCAAAAAGAGTTACCCATTTTAATTCATTAAATCCGTGAGTACCTGTTTGTATACAATAAATTGTAAATTTATGCGTAGTACTGCTTTTGGAAAAAAACATTAGGTAAACTTGAAAAAAAAAATAAACACAATTTATAATGGCATTAGTTTTAATTAAAAATAAAACACCAACGTATCTTCTTTTTTCACAAAAAATTACTCTTTCTGGATAAAACTAAAAATCTGAAATGGTCGAAATTTTTAATCGAATCCGAAGGAGTGAAACTTCAAAATCGAGCTGAATATACACATATACATACTCTTAGTTACCTAGATACTACCATTTTTCTTTTCTTTATCTTTTAAAAGCTTATTAAAAAAATCGAAACATCTCAATGAGCATATGAAATATGTACAATTTAGAATATAAGAATAATGTCGACAACAAATAAAGCAAGACAAGACACACAAAATACATTAGGAACTTTTCGAACTGATAATTTAAACGCTATTAGGTATGTCTTCTTGAAATATGTTTATGTAGGATCATCTATTTACTGAAAAAGAAACCTACTCAAGTCTGTAAATATTGAATATGACACGATGAAATTAATAGCTTTGTACAGTCTACACGATTACGTAATCTCAAATTACGAGTAAAAGTTATTTAATCATTTATAGTTGATATTTTATCAGTAAAAATTTTATGATATAAGTTGGAAAAAAGTGCACTTTACCACATCAGCGTAAAAAAGCCTTTGAAAGTTTATTAAAGTAAAAGTAACTTGATTTCGTAGATTGGCAGGCAGGTACATCTACGTACCAATTTATTTTGCACAGTTTTATTATATCAAGTTACGCCTGTAGTCTATCTCTGTACGGTATCGTTGTGGGTAGCGCTGAAGATATTTCAAAACCTGAGAAAAAATACACTCGACACGTTTATTTTATATTATCGACGGTAAATATTGGACTCAATACAGGAGTATACCTTGAAACTACGTTTTTCTCGACTCGATAGCTTGCTTCCTCTTAAAAATTTTTCAAAGCCATCATTGATAGACTATAAGCTAAAACTAAGCTGAAAAAAATATTTTTATTCGACATCAAAATACTTTCAAATCAAATTTTGTAGTCTCTATTCCTATTATGATTGTAGTTGGTAATATAGGTTTTTGTTGCTAACATGGTTTACTCATGTAGAGATATTTCAGATTCGTGTCATTAAATTACAAAATTGTGCATAGAAATTCTTTCATCGATAAAGATTTAATTTTTGCAAGAAATTGATAAAAAGGTAGTTATGGGTTGTGTAATTTTTGACAACCTTATCCTACTTCGATTAGGAATTATTAGATATTAATTACGGAATTAGTATAGAATCGATTAAGGTAGTGTTTCGATTCGAATTAAAAAAAAAAAAAAAACTATTCGACTTATAAAATTGAAAAAATATCAACGTTTTGAAAAGGTGTACCGTAAATACAATTTTTGAAAGTATTTCACACGATATGGTATGTATTGGTTACAATTACGTGGTACTTTTACTCACATCGTTATTTCATCACACGCTACCTATTTTATCTTTTACACCCCGGTAATTACGCTTCAGCTTAATTTCAAAGTAAATAATATAAAATACAGATAATTTGAAAGAGAAGTTGTAAAAAAGTCGTTAAATCTTCAGTCTGCGCATAATTAAACGAAAATTAAACCAGGACGGGAGTTGTGCACATGATATATATACGAACATTAGAGCCTTACACTTTTTAAATGTTAAACTGATAAAGAATGAGAAACCTATCTATGTACCATATTAGTGGTATATAGTGACGTACTTAACATTAAAACTTAGCTTAGTATTTTATTAGAATTGAAACGAATTATGTATAATTTAAACGTTTTATTTCGGTGTTTTTCGAATCACTGATTTAAGGAAATATACGTACGTCTACGTAGTATCGCTACGTACCGCAACCATTTAGTAGGTAACGAAAGTATCACATATGTACATATACCATGCGCACAACAAATAAAGTAATGTATTGTCTCAAAACTATTTAGGTAAGTACAGGTACTTTAGTATGATAATAGTGGCGCTAGAACGGGAAAATACATACAGCGGTAAAATGTAATAATCGATAAATCTAAACAGATTCCGGAATTGTGTGCCGTTTCTTTTCTAATATTTTGAATTTTTTCTTTAAAAAAATTTCTACGATATGTGTTTTCTTTTGGCATCGGTAAATAGGTGCTTTCAAGTATGTATATGAAATCTTAATTCTTTCTCCCATTTGTTTCCTTATACCTTTGTGTTCCAAATAATTTATACGCATTCACTGCGCCTACATCCGCATGTCTCCTTTCAGCGTAATAAAAAATTTCAATCTTACTACAAAAAATATATTACAGTAGGTACTTACCTACCTACTTTGTATATGTACCAGCTATAAAATGTGTTCCAGCGCCACTATTATACGTAGTAATAATTACATATGGCTGGCATGTTCAGCATTAGATACAAATTTCGCTGAAGCTAAATTTAAAAAAAAGTATCACACAAAAATAATAAAGAAACATTAATTTATTTATAGCGAAAAAAAGGCAAAGCAACGAATTGAAAACTTAAATTAAATAAAAATTAAACTTATAAATCAAATGAGCATTCGAAAAAAAGTATAAATAGGTATATTTAACGAACATGTTAAAATTAAAATGTTACGATGACGGATTTCATTTTAATTCGGAAGTTAATTTTCCGGATCTGGAGGATTTTGCTGCAGTGGAATGAACGAATGCGCAACATCTATCGCAGGATTACTTTCACCACAAAACGTGGGTGCTTCACAAAGAATAACTACTGTTCCAGCCAAAGAAGCGATCGAAAATATCCATAAAAATAAACGATCAAGCACCATAGCCACGAATCCCCAATCCAAATCTTCCTGCGTAAAAACACGAAGAATATTAATAAGTTGCTCGTTGGTGTAATACGTTACAGGTATTATCGCAGCGAACTTGATCATTAATGTTATTTCAATGAAATTCTTATAATTTTTGTCTCCATTCATGGAGGGTATTCGAATTATATAGGAATGCGCCTTTCAACCAAGAAATATGTAACACATACATATTTGTCTAACCCCTGATTCATAGTAGATTGAATAATTTTTGAAAAGTTTACAAGAGCTATAAATTTTTGTCATTCTTAATGGATTATTCCAGACTTTATTCAAGATAGTGTTCCTATACTCGATTCATTATTTTCATTCAGAATAAGATAAGATTAAATTCGCTCCTTTAATAACCTGAAAAATTTTCAAATTATGCCGTCTCTTCAATATTTAGAAACTGATTACAAGACCGAATTAGAATAGCGAAAGTAAATAAAAGAATATAATTCCAGGTTTGGTGAGGGAAAATGAAATGTAACTTTCGACGCCCCAGTAGCAGAATGTTTCTCAAAGTAAAAATTGCAAGATGTCAAAAAAACACAATAAAATTACCATCAAATTGATCTATACTGGGTGTTTCACAGTAACTTCTCATCCCTTGCACTACAGATAGATCAACTCATGACACTTACATGTATAATGATAAGCATACCTAAAAAGTCAAAGGGGCTAAGATATACGATTTTCAAAATTTCATTTTTCGGAAACTTGCCATTAACTTTGAAAATTCATAGGAGAAAAATGAATAATGACAGACATTCACCATTTATTCGAAAACACAGAAGAGTAAGGGTGTAGTGGTTTGTAAAATATGACAAAATAAATACAAAAAAAACATGACTAAAAATTTGTAACTTTTTTAGTTTTTTCTAAATCAATTTTGAAAAAGCCATTATGAGTATCATCTCATTGAAAAATTTTAAAATAGACTAAGCAGAAATCCTGAAGATTGTTTGCCACCAGCAAAAAAATGCGAAATGTTGAAATTTATCTATTTTTATCTTAAAAGTCCACGACATTCCATTCCATAACATTCAATATATTTTTTCATTTATTGAGAAGCAACCTTCAGGGTTTGTGCTCAGATCATCGAGTGGGGGTGCACTGCTGCTCGTTTTAAAGATTTTCTACTGGAAGCTTATTACAATTTTTTCAAAAGTTATCCGCAAAATACTGAACAAATTAAAAATTTTGAATTAAATTTTTTCATACTTATATCGTCACAATTTACAAACCACTTCATCCCCACTCTTTATTTTTTTACCACTGTCCCTCACTCACGTTCCTTGTCTTGTAGCGTAATCGCTTTGCTTCTCTAGCATTTAATACAAATGGCTAATTTTTTTTCTTCAATTGCGATTTTTTCTCTGTGTGTGAATGCAACCTGCGGGTTTACCACCCCAACTACTGATTTTAACGTGCTCTCCCATTCATTTAAAAATTGTTTAATGAAGCGGTGCTCATAATGGTTTTTTCATAATTGATCTACAAAAAACTAAAAGAGATACAAATTTTAAGTCTTTTTTTTTTGTATTTATTTTGTCATATTTTACAAACCACTACACTCTCACTCTTGATTTTTATGCAACACTTGGTCGAAAGTAAATACTGTGTTTTAGAATGAACAACGAATTTCCATCATTAATTTTTTTCTATGAATTTTCAAAGTGAATGGTAAGTTTGGGTGAAAATTAAATTTTGAAATTACCATATCTAGACTTCTTTGAGTTTTTTGGTATGCTAACCATTATACATTTAAGTCTCATGAGTTGAACAGTTACTGGCATAAAAGAAGAGAAGTTAAGGTGGGACTTCGCGTTGGAAAGGTAGCATACACAATCTCTAAAGTAGTATTTTTTAGACAAATGAATTTTTCCATTTTTTCTTGTTTGAGAGTTGATAATAAAAACAAATTAAGCAAAATACAGAATAATGTTAGTTTAAAATAATAGAACAGTTGAATTCATCTGAAAAGATGCTCAACTGAAATCTTTGTCGTTTTTGAGAAATTTCAAATAACTCAGTTCCGTTAGAAGTTTCTGCAGGATTTCTGGAAGACAACTGAACGGAATTTGATGAATTTTAGATATGTTGTAGAAAACAGTACTCTCGACACGTGTACAGAGTTCTTTTTTGGATTTTTTTTCACCTAGCGAGAATATTATCATGTTAAACGAAAGCACTTTTTTCATGTTTCTTCAAGCTCAAATAATTTTGATCTGAAGTAAAAAATTCAAAAAAGGGCTCTGTACACGTGTCAGGGGTACTGTTTTCTACAACATATCCAAAATTCATCGAATTTCGTTCAGTCGTTTTCAAGAAATCCTGCAGAAACTTTCAACGGGACAAACATGGCTGAAATTGCTTAAAAATGACAAAAATTTCGATTGAGCATCTTTTCAAATGGATTCAACTGTTCTATTACTTCAAATCAACATTATTCCTTAAAATACGTACAATTATTTTTCACTGGGGACCTTAACGCAAGAAAATAACGCAAAATTCATTTCTCTTAAAACTCTGGCTTTGATAAAAAAAAGTATGCCATGAAAAAAAAAACGCGAAGTCCCACCTTGATGCGGAATACTCGATATTGACCTGTGTCTTAAAATCTTTCTTACAGAAAAATTTAATTACCTTAAAAATCTGTTTCTGTTCATTTGAAATCTGAGTGAAGATGGAATGTGTATTATTTTAAACAGGTGGCTAGTGTTGCACCCTAAACTAATTTTTCCATACTCAAATAAATTGCGGATTGTTAAATCTTTTCAGGGGATGAGGTTTAAAAGTTCTGTGTTCTAATTTCAAAAAATATCCTACCTTCATAGCTCAGAGAATAGGCAATTGATCGTGCATAAGAAGCTGCAAGTGTTGCATAAGCCTAAAAGACGAATACGATAGATAATGATAATTTCTAATCAAATAAACTTACTGCATTAAATTCATCTTGTCTTTGCAAATGATGTTGTATAAATTTAACATTATGAATTGCTTTTTCCAATTCGAATGGATATTTTTTCCTCACAGCCACATCGCTCAGGCTTTCATCGAGACCAGCCATAGAAGGTAATCCATTGTACGTATGTCCACCAGTCACTCCGTTTCCGCCCAAAAAGCCTAGATATCCTCCTAACCTAGTATTGGCCGAATGCAGCCCATTACAGCTACCAGCTTGTAATCTTCTCAGTGAATCCGGAGACGAAGGTATGGAAGCCGCAATCATGGCTGAATTCATCTTTGATCTTCGAGCAGCTCTTAATTTTTGTTTAAAAGCTGCGTCGACTAATAATTGCTGAGGAACTCTCATTAATAATAATTTAGGCAGTCGTCTGATAAATATTTCTCGAATCCACGGAGCCATTTTATGTGTACTTGGCTTTCGATAGTGAATATTTAATATAATAATTGTAATTATCACACACAAACCAACGAGGAACATAGTGAATAGAAGATATTTTCCGAGTAACGGTAACGCTAAAGATGTCGATGGCATAATTTCCGATATTAGCAAGAAGAACATGGTTTGAGATAGCAGGATCGTAATGCAAAGAGCTATTTTTTCACCTGAATCTGCCGGCAGATAAAATACTAATACCGATAAATATGAAATTCCCACCGTAGGCACGATTAAATTAACCGTGTAAAATAATGTTCGTCGACGAAGCGTAATATTGAAAAAAATATCTGCGAAAAGAAATAATAAATTGGTAAGTTGACTTTAATCTTTGAGATAAGCAGTAATATTATTTTCAACTTACCAGGGTATGGCTCCGGGCAACACGAGTAATACTTTATGTGAGCTTCGGCCGGTACACCCATAATATCCCATTCAACGCTGGGGTAATATTCTCTCAAATCAATACCAATTTTCACCATATTATTACCAGCTCGTTGATTAATATGTTGTAAATCGATCTATGTACAGAATAATGAATTAATTAATGCGGTAATTCAGGTATTATCCGCGTCGATCTCTTCACTTCAAAAATTATAACAAAAAATAATTACTTGGTCTCCACCGTAACTCCAGGAACCAAATTTCATGAAGCAAGTTTGTTGATCATAAGGAAAATACCTTACATCTATTTCACAGGATGATTTAAAAATAGCAGGAGGTGTCCAAAACACTTTACCAGTGTAATGTAAAACAGCTTTTGTCATCGTGGTAACAACGTATTCGCCATCCGCACTGAAAATTATCATAAGTTCCGTTTAATCTATCTTTTTTTTTCACATTTTTAATGAAATAGTATAAGTTAATTTTTTCATTAACAAAAAAAAACGCTTCTCGTCTTATATCGTCAACAAGTATCAAGATTTTTTCAATAATGTGGATACTAAAGTTGAACAAGCAAGTAAATAGGTACAGCGGTTTTTTTTTTTTTTTTTTATTCTACCCAAGTGAAAGTATAAGGAAGAAATTTTGCATAAATTTTCACGCGTAACAATTCGTGAAAAAGAAAAGGGCGATAAGCGATCAAAATATAATGTTTTAAGACTGATATTATCTGAAAATCAAGTTTCATTATTGATTTTCATTTACCATCCAAGATAAGGAAAAAAAGAACCTTTTTACGCTAAACATTAAAAAGCAAATTTTTCTGATTAACATCTCTGTGATTTATGGTTTTTAATAATGGAATAAATTTAACGAGGGGTAGATATACGAATAAAGTACATTAATTTTCATTGATGACATTGAAGTACCTATTTTCGCAGTTTCAAATTTTAATTACCTATTAAGTATAGCCAAATTTTAATCGTTTTTTTTTCGTATTATATGTTCCTGTTTAGAATTAATAATTCGTTTGTGGAGAGTACTTACATACATGCCCGGATAAGAGGGGAGGTTGGGGGGCTGCAACTTTGGGCCCGGCGTCAGAAGGCCTTTTCGGTATTTTAATTATTTTTTTTAATAGTTCAAGCATCGATCTAAGAGGAAAAGTTTTATGCATGAGAAAATAGAAGAGCTTGTCCTTGCTTCGTTCGGGCAGTTACTTATTTCTGGTCCTTTTCTTTCTCGAGTTGTATTCCATAAATAAGCATAAATACCGTACAATTTCTATCTATTATCTTCAAAATTACTCTTAATTTGCATTTCCACTCAAGTCTCAACACTCTTTGGGCCAAAATTTTCCAAAAGATGTGCAAATTGATCAAATTAAAAAAAAAATACCTACATTCTGTGGTCATTAAAAATGAGTTTTTCCCAAAAATTTTCCTCCTCGCCAATAGCCCTACCACTACAGTCATCGTTGCTTAAGAAGGGTAAAAAACAGCATTCGGGTTGAAAATTTTATAATTGCAGTTCACAATTTTTATAGCTTCTCTCCCCTTTCCTGAGAAAGTCCAAGTTGCGTTCTTCAAAATTACTTGTCTCGCAATCTATTTTGAAAAATAAGTATTCGAATCAATTAATTTTTATATCAACATTTTGAATTTCATGCGCCTACGAAATGAATTGAAAATCAGGTGGAGGAGGTGGTCAAAGGAAAATAGAGGTCTTCAAAGTTATAACCAGCCTCAGGCCTCACATTTTTTAAAACCGGGCCTGCTTGCATGTACACATACAAGGTGTCTTGTGAGTCGATGGGATGATGAGAGATTGAAGGTTAAAATGATGTTTTTCAAAAAAGTAATTTTGAAAAACAAATTTTGTTGGTGCAAAACTTGACAAATTTTGTCATGTTCATTTTATGCCTCGCTTCAAAATTGAAGCTGGTATTCCACATACAGAGTCAAAATCCTGCTTCCACACAAAAATGTAATATTGGAAATAAATAGTATGGAGGACCTAAAAGCATAATTTTGTAAGGAGTAATTTTCGATATAAAATGTGCTCGCTGCTCGTTCAAAAATAGTAAACAATCAAATTTTTCGACGATCTCAATGTAAAACTATGCAAAATAAAATGTTTTACACAGCCGCAACAAATCTCCAGATAGATAGGCAACAATCATCCCACACATGTACAAGATCTGGTGTATCAACCCCCCCCCCCCCACACATGTACAAGATCTGGTGTATCGACCCCCCCCCCCCATATTATCGTTCACTAACGGAACACTTTGCATGGGTAGTTTTAAATACTCAATTTTATAAAAATGATGAAAAATTTGTTTGACAGAAATAATCTGCAGGTACAATAAATATTTACATCCACTTATCTATCTACCGGGGAAATGACCCGTGTATAGAAATTAGTTGATGTAAAGTATAAAATAGAAATTCACGAATGAAATTGAAGATAATAATATCGCTGCTATATACGTTACCAATTTAAATAAAATACGAAATTTTCATTTCCCAAAACACTGTACCTATTCCCAATATCTAGATTCATTATCATTAAGAACGATTTAGAGGCACTTGGGTTTTCGATCTTATTGTAGTATCTATCAAGGCATGTTTAAGTACGCATTCGTATACCAACATAGCTACAGTGATTTTATTTTTATGCGAGGATACAATGATATGTAAGTGAAGTATGAAACACAAGAATTACTTCCGTAAAATGTTTTGTTTCGGTAGATAAGTGTACATGTACCTACAATGCGAACTTATCATCCAAAAAATCTATGGTGCGTAGAAGCACATCGTCCACTTGTGACGTTTTACACGTAAATTTACGAAACCTTTAAAACCTTGGAATTATGCAAAACAAGGTAAAATTATCCAAAAAATATGTACGACACACTTACTTATTGTAGAGTACAATATCAGGCAACCAAATATGTTCAGATGGGACGTAAAGTTCTGTAACTCCGCCATATTCTGCCGGCTCCCATGTGAATTTATCATCGTTCCACTCCTACGAATTAATTTAAATTTTATTAGATACAATACATTCTGAAAATTTTACTAGATGATGAAATGTGCGTTGAAAAAAGAAGTAATTTTCCTCGCTAACACGTGATATGTACTTTGCGATGAAAATTTTTTACGTTTATGCAGATAAAAGGTTACCCTTTTTATTTTTGGATTAATTCAAAAGCGGATTATTATTTTCCAGTTTTTACCGTTTCGTTCCTACCTACATACAGTTCTAGCTTGCTTTTTTTTTTCATTTTTTAAACATTTTCATACGTAGTATTTGTAGTTGAATGCAACAGTAATGACGTTTTTACTTTGATTTTGTAATTCAGCAGCTCGATGAATATTTATAGAATGTTTAAAAATCACCGAGAATATTATAAAATATCAAGTGTAGGTATCTTCATAGAATGTACAAAAACTAGTGTAGAATATTGCACGTGCATGTTCAATAAACCCCATCATTTCGAAAATAACGAATTCTTATTGTTTTGTTTAGATGTGAAAATTGATGTAAAATGTGGACGTTGCGAAACAGCTGTATTTATCAGGAAAGTGATAGACAAAACAGATTGGAAAAAATCATTTTTTGAGATTATTCTTTAAAAAGCATACCCTGCCACATAGAAAACCCGCACTTGTATACTACTAAAAAATATGACTGGGCTATCTGCATTACTAGAAATGCTACGTTTCTACTCATAAATTACACCATTTAGTAGTAGTAGTGTATCACCACTGGCAAAACTGCACTAGGAAACCACACTGATTACTAACACTGAATATTCTGTGTATTTTTACAACTTCCTATGAGTAGATTAAACTGGGGATGTAGATAGATACCCACATTTACCACTGGGGCATACTACATTCCATAAGACAATAGTGTAGTTCACTGCTTGGATTATTAAACAGCGGGATCAAGTACCGCAGTATTTTTCCCAGCTAGGATGAGATTGGGATTTGGGATTACCATTTTTCTGCAGTTGATATGGTTCTGGTATTGAAATTTTCCTAAAATCCCAAAATTTTGTGGGATTTGGTATTGAGAATGGGATTGGTATTGTGATAAAATAGAACTTCATGTACATTTTTGTGACACTCTTCTTCTAAGAGCATTAAAAGTATCTCATTACTACTGAAAAGTTTTGGTTAGTGAAACACTAAGTAGTAAAATAACAATGTGTGTAGTAAGTGATTGCAACAAAACCACTTCACAGCGATAAATATCTACTAAAACACGTCAAAAAAAAATTTCTTATTCTTTTGGCATCACTTATTAGGGGCTATTTTTAGAGTTCAACTAATATGGGAAGTGTACGGACTGCGATGCTCTGATTTTGATAAAACTCAGTTACGTAAAAAACTTGTCAAAAAAAAAACAAATTCAAATTTTTAATTTTTTATACTAATTTTTTGATTTTTTGCGAATTTTTAATGATTTCTTTGTAATTTATGAACAAAATGTTACTTTTAGTGCATGTTCCTGCAGGAAAAATCTTTGAAAATTCGTAAAAAATCGAAAAATAAACATAGAAAGCTAAAAATTTGGATTTGAGGAGTTTTCAACATGATCTTTCGAATTATCTAAGTTTCATCTAAATTGGAGGTTTGCAGTTCGCGCACCATTCATGTTAAAAATTTGATTTTTACGATCTGTGAACTTTCAAAGCAAATTTTGAATGGTAAAAGTGGTACACAATCAAGCTGCTAATGAATCAGCGAGACAAAGAAACTCAAATCTCACCAGTTAGCCCCCCTATAAGATATCGAGCTCAAATTTTGTTCAGTATGTTTCACACTCAAAATAAATAAGTATGTGGTAGGTACATCGTTTCTTAGCCGCGGGCCTACAGCAACACCAAATTAAACAGGACGGGGAGGGGTGGATTACCTTCAAAATGCCAACTTGGGTGCTTAAATCTACCTAATAAAAGGTAAGCAAAAAAAAAAAACATAAACTTTGATGTTGGCGTTACATCAGCGTTTTATTAGTTGTCTATACTCGCACAGAGCAAGGGTAAAAAATTGAAAAAATGAAGTTCTAAAAACTAAAAATTTGAACATTTTCCGTTTTTGACAGATTCGACACTTTCCGAAAAAAATACTGTTCCATAATTCATACTTTATAATATAATTCATTAGTAATCTGGTGAAAAATGTTGAGTAGTGTAAAATAATGGTCCATTTTTAAATTATATGAAATTAAAAGGTACGAAAGCGTGAAAAAAATTTCCAAATCATCGTTCATTATGGTTGTGAAAGTTCAGTATTAAAATGCCAACTGCAACTTGATGAAAGTGGATTGTCTCCGCACTATCCCACATAGTAGGGCTCTACCTACTTAGCTCTTTTCTTCTAATATATAGGTTCATGGAGTGTAATGTTTAGATTATCTTCGAAAAATTCGACCAAAAATATATTCAAGTTCATAATGCTTTCAAAGACAAATTTCATTTTACCAATTCTTAAAAAACGTTGTTTGTGTTTTTCAAGTGATCAAGGTTAATGAAAGGTCCAAAAAGGATAACTAGTTCAAACTTTTACTTTTTAAAACATTAATGCTTGGAAGTGAAAATAATACTTACATGTTCCAACCAAACGTTAGTCGTTAAAATTTGGTCCTTCAAGTTCTGAAACAAAAGGAAATACTGAATTAACAAGAAAGGCCACAAAAATAAAAACTCACTTAGGTTGAAAAAGTATTTAATCCTTAAAAAGCGGAGCGACCATTTCGCTGATGAGAATTACAAACAATACGTGGGTAGTGGGTCTGGGTACCTATGTAATACCAAAGGACTTTCGTTTTAGCTGAGTATTATACACTGACACTAAAAAATTAAAATAGGTAAAGGTATACTTTGTAAATGCTATTTTAATGATGGTACCTACGTAGATTAAGTGCATAGGTAGAGAAGAATACAGGTAATCCGACGTTATGTTTAGATATCCTAAATTCATTTCTGAAATTCGATACAGAAAATGTACAGCGCGGTCTACCAATTGAGTATTTTAGGTGTTTTTCCAATTTTTTTTGGGGATTTCTATTATCTGATTATCTAATAAAAATAGCTAATAAAGATTACTCGAATGCTTTAAATGTATTAGCCTACAATATTTTACTCTTTGGTATCAACAAATGAAAAACGTAAAAATAATTTTTTTCATTCGAAAAGCAGTGGTTTTTTAACCGCTCTTTTTCAATAATCGTGGATATTGGGATGTAAGTGTGATTTTAATTTTACACGATGTAAGCTTTTGAGGTAGATAATATTACAAAATAATAGTTATTATTCGCTTATCAAACTGTAGATACTTTGGGATATGTAATATGAACATTTCGTGTTTTATTTTCCAATAGGTATACCTAAGCTAATACATATTTCAGTGTTAGTGTTACCTACCCACTGATAATCATACCCATTCACTTTAAAGGAATTATGAATATCATTTTTCCTGTCGGCTTATTTTAATTGTGTTACGTTTGTGCTTTATTCACAAAGCGAGTACAACAGTTGGATAATCTGCCAACTCATTTTATGAAAATGATGAAACGAATTGTTTGCTGTACAGATTAAAATTTCGTCGGTGTTATAATATTCGCAGTTTGTTTTAATGATAAAGACTAGGTACTCTATTAAGCAGAATTTCTTGCTGATTCCATTCACTAGTTAGAAAAATGATGATACTTATGTATATCTTAAACCAAGAAGGAATTTCGACGCTATAGTATCATTAGTTGGTTGCTTATTAAACTAAGCTTAATCTATTCATTAAATGTGTCCTTTTTACGGAAATCGCCAAATTCAGAAAACAAAAATTTGGAAATTTAAAAAGTATTCATTTTGAATTTCAAAAGAAAAAAATGATTTAACAGCTAATTGTATTCACCTAGGTAAATAATAAATCGAATTTCGTTCACCTAAACGAATTTCTTCAAGTAAAAAATGATGGACAACTATACCTACAGTAGGTAAACAAAAGGTGTACAACATTTCTGAAAATCAGCCTTCTACAACAATTAAGAGGATCGATATGGGTACATATTTCCCCTCTTTATAACCTTGTAATAAAATGCTCAGAGACATAGCAGGTTGAACCACATTTTCTCAAATAGGAGATTGTAGGTTCATACCCCACTAAAGATGCAAACATAATCATCGTGATATGTACCAAGCGTTTCCCAGTGAACAGCATTGATGAATAAACATCCGCGCTATCTATCATCGGTATCAAAAAGCTGTAACCGGTTAAGTGACTGTAGGCAAGTGCTCTTCTAAACTTAGGATCGTAATGATGGAAAGGGTGAACACGTTGCTTTGTAGATTTCCTGTATGAACCAAGCTTATGAATTGAAAATTTATTATGTAGATTTAGTAAGAGCATTAAACGTACCTTTTGGAGGTTTCAAATTTTCAGTCCCAGTGCATCCCTCTCATAACCTCAAAAAAGTATTTTTCTTGCTGGGTTTTCTTTTTATTTCGAATTTGTGGGTTGCATATCTCTTTTCAAAATTGACGTGGAAGGTTAAAATTCGATATTTAAATTTAATAGGTGTCCTAGATGTGTTCGGAGAGAGGGGGTCTGCTATTCCTCTAATATCTACCTCTTCCTCAGCAACTGATTAAGAAAATGCATCGATAAACGTGAAGCTATTCTTTACTCCAAGAATGGAAAAATTCATGTTTCTCTAATATTTTATGAAAATCAGACTACAAAAGTATTGTAGAATACTGGCTTTATTTATTCCATTAATGCAATGCAACAGTTCACTTCAGAGCTGACGAGAGCGAGTGTTGATCCCAATGCATAAACTTTTGCAAGCTCTCGTATTTAAAATTTTTTCAGATTAATTTTTCCAAAAAATGAAATTTTCGTCTACATTATTCTTTTTATCCTTAATATGGTTTGGGTAATTTACCAGCCTTTTTTCACTAAATGGGGATGGATTAATGATCAATTCAGTAGGCATGTATAAATATCATAGTCCTATTTTTGCAGGTTTTTTTTTTAGCACTTAAGCATTGCGTAAAAAAAATATTTCTTGCAACCCTAGCAACCGAGCGAAGTGAAGGCAAAAATTTTACGAAAAATTTCAAAAGAGAAGTTGTAAAGTGAACATTTTACAATATATAAGTTGCTGCTTCAAATAAGCAATGTTGATAAAATTTTATATTTTGAAGCATTATTCCACCTCGCAGCAAGATTGTAAATTTCAAAACGGATTTGTAAAAAAGCATGAAAAGTGCATCTTTGAAAACATTTGAGCAATTGGCACAATTTTCTTGACTTATAATGTCGCAAATGCACCCTTTACACTCTCCCCCCCCCCCCATCTCAATGACCCTGGTTCACTCAACTCAATTCCGAAAATCGAGATAAAAAAGTAACGCATTGCGAAGCTTTTTTTCATTTGAACATTACACAAGAACAAGTGTAAACGAGGACATAAAAACCTTAGTTTCTCATATGTTGATGCATTAAAATAAAAATAAAAATAAAGCTGAAACATGTGTATGGTGAAAAATCCTCAATATCTATCTCTTAATAATTTATCCTCTTGTTATCTTTTTAAATTAACTAGAAAAATATAACAGCAAATAAAAAAATATAGATTAGATATACTTGAGTTACTCTGATGCATTCGGTCAATTTTTTTCTTACCCGAGTTTCTATATTTCGTTAGGTAGATATATATATTTTTACTTTCAGTGCACATACGTGAACTTTTTTAGCATGCGCTTTCAAACTTCAGTTCGAAATGGGAATAGGCACGAACGTCGGTTTACAGATAGCCCGCTTCTGTGTAAACAATTTTAAATCTACCATCGAATCTGCGTAAGTTGAAAAATTCAACCGATATAGTACTTCACGTTTACTTCAACTAGGTTCTATATTATTTGAATAAATAACCTGGTAAATGGTTGGATTTTCGTTTAAAAAAAAAAAAATATATATGTCCATTTATCGAATAAAAAGTAGACAATATTTGCATAGTTGAGATATACGTTTGAAATTATTATATAAAAAACATTAAAATAAAAACGTCTTTTAAGCTAGAATGTTTAGGTTCAAGTACCAATTTTTAATGCAAATTGCCTTCAAAATAACAGGCTATGCAATTTTATTAACTCCTGCTTGAACTACGATTTATACATTGGGTATTTCCTTCGAATGATGGTGGTGAAGTAACGATGATCATTACGCAGGGCATATTTTGATAAAGTGTATGAGTGGAGCTGGTTATATCATTACTGTACGGAACACGTTTTATTTGATTATATATATCGTTGATTGAGTATGAAAAGGGGTAAATGCAAATACTTATTTTCGCATTTCCTATACTGCTACTCTTTTCACAGGTAGGTATTACGCTGAAATTATAAATACAAAGAAGGTTACTACTCCTTCAAAGACGTATATAAACGAATAGTAATGTCATTTTTGTCAGACGAATCTGGTTGATATATTGATTACGGAGCATTCGAACGATTTTGTTTTTCTTAAAAATTATGCCTGCCTATTCGACGAGAGGATTACAAAAAGGATTCGTTCGCCTATATTGTTTATACAATTTGCAACGATAAACGATATTTGATGTTGGTTTATTATTGGCGCGAATATGGTATAATTCGTAGGTAATTTTGATTTATCACAAACGGTTGCAGTTACAAATCAATATCACATACGAACGTGTACAACGAAATTAGTACGACGAGAATAGAGAACAATACACGAAACGACGTCAAGTTTTGGGCACACGCCTCTTTTTCAGTTCGGTTTAAATTTCATCGTACGGTAGGTATATAATATGCAGCATATACGTAAGGGCAAGTACCAAACACATAGGTAAACGAAATGTACATCTATGAAGTAATCTTACCAATTCGATAAGCTGAGAAAGTCGAAGTCCAAGTTTCACCAAAATAGTATCCGTATTATTAGATACCGGTCTAATGAGTCGATTGTAGCTGCTGAGTAGATCATCGTACAATCGTTTCGCATCAGGATTACCAAATACTCCCCATATTGTAACCAATAATTGTAATGCAAAAAGCAGCATCAGTGTACTTAACGTTGATCGCATTCGGAGCACTTAACATAGCACCTGTATAAATTACTTTTATCACTCGTACACTACATAGGTATATCTAGGTGCTGGCTAAACTCACGTTTAATCAAAAATACATTCGCGTTCGAAAGTCATTTTGACTTATTGTCGATTTACGTTTATACAAAAGGCACACATTTTTACTAACGACTTTTTCCTACTATACAGGAAAAATAAAAGGTGAAAAAGAAGAAAAAAAAAAAAAAAGGTGAAAAAAAGAGAGAAAAAAAAGATGGTATCGTCACTGCTATCGTTTTCGGAAGTTAACGAGCGAACAGCACCGTGGCGGTGGCTGTATTATCGGAATAGTAGCGCGCTTTATCCCGTCCCCTGCGAAAATATTTTGCAGGCTGGTGCGCGCGCGCACAAAGTCACAACTAAAACATCGTTCTTAGCACTTTTCCAATGTATCTTCCATCTTCCAGAAGAAAAAGAAAAAGAGCAACGTTTCGTCCGTTTCGTTGATTATGCGTTTCCTGAAGAATTTACTGGGCTTTATTTTATCTTTAAAGCAACGTTGCCACGTTGAATAAACATCATTTTTCTGATTTTTACCCCTCCCCCCTCCTCCCCCGGTCTTCACCCCATCCCCTAATCTCCCGTCGCCTCACCTCCAGCCACACCTCGTCCATTGGTGCTGTACATCAACTCGTTATACGCTGATTTATTACCGGTATTAGCTTATTCAAAAATTCACTTGGAGTTTTCCTTTCTCGTCCCATTGTTGGGATATTGTCACCACGACGCGAAATTACCAGAGACCGGAATTGTTATGGCAGCAGGTCTAAAAACTGTCACATCTACCGAGCTCGCGTGCACCGTGGATTCCCAGCGCGATATTTGCTCGCAGCACCAAACCACCGTGTTACACGCGGGTCAACCATAATAATTTAGTTAGACGATAAATAATGTTTAATTGTTGTCGTTTCTTTTTTCTTTTCGTTTTGTTTTGTCTGATTCTTTTCTCAGAAATAACAGCCAATTTATATCGATATATTCAGCTTCGGGACGAATTTTTTTTACCATACACCTTTGCAAAGGTATCTCTTTCTCTAAATTACTCATCCTCGTCTCTAGTTCACTCGTAAATAAGAACATTCGCTTCGTTACAAAAGCTGACTAATTGAATCGCTCTCCAGAGCAACGAATCAGATTATTTTGGCCTAATTTAGATAAAGTGGCTTATGCGATGAAACTGTAGAAAGAACATCAATATTTGTCAGACAACAACGATCTAGTTTATTTTATGTGCGAACCCCATTCCCAAGTTCCAAATTCTAAATCACTATCAAGGTAATATCTTATACTTACCAACGAATAATTCTGCGAATTTTATTAGAAGATGTTGATTCAGGTAATTCCAGATAAGTATTAAATTATTACAATTTTCAAATATAAAATTCTCGTCGTTTTTAATTCCACCTTCCAAATACACGAGCTCGAATTCATTTCTACATTGGAAAAAAAAATGTAAGTACTTGCCTACCGTATGCATATATACGACACGTTTGAATTGTTTTAAAATTTTATTCGGTGAAATTCGAGCAACGTGTTTTTTTATTCGAGCTGAATTAGAATTCGCTACAGAATGACCCACGTAGGGTACCTTTCGCAACTGCGTCAACCGCAGAGCAAAAAATTTTTAGCTTTTCACGTAGATCTCTGTGTATAATCAATTAGAGAAAATGAGAAACAGAGTAAAAAAAAAAAAAAAGAAAAAAAGCACATCCGCAATACTTCTTGATTATGCAGCGCCATGAGCCAAGTAATTTGAAAATTCTTTAAACTTTTCAACGCGTTTTTTCTTCTCTGTTCTTTCCTTTTCATTTCTCTCTCTCTCTCTTTTTTTTCGAAAATATATTAACGAAATAAAGATTTAAATATTCGGTACCTTTGTAAAAACTATTTCATCTAGTAAAATTGTGCGCGATTAATTAATAAAGGTAAAAAAATTTTCCATCATAAAATTTTTTTAGTTTTTGTATAAAACTTGAAACTAACAGCTAAACAGATTATGGTGTATTTTCAATTTAATATTTACAAATAAGAAATAAAAGTATATTTCGATTTTACGCTACGCACTGTTCAACGTAATGTAATATAAGATTGTTTTAAAAAATTGAAAAAATAAAGAACATATTTAAATTCGCTCTAGTGAAATAATTTTTAAAATGGAATGGAAGAAAAATGAGCTAATAAAAGTATATACGTAGAAAGTAAACGAGCAAAAGCAATAAATGCTACTTTTTAGTATACCTTCAAGGTAGTACTACAGTATCAATAGAAATTATTAACAAGATCGCATACACCTACATAATTTTTCTTTTCTGAGATATACCTACACGTAGCAGCAGCAATATTGTACAGTACGAATTAGATATGTAAACTCTCTATGTGCATCGGAAAAAAAAAATAAAAAAAATGCACGTGACCGTTTGGAAAAAAAATGTATGGAAAATGGTGTACACGAAAATTTACTCAATCTACCTCTTCGCTGATGTAAACGTGAATTCTATAATAACACTTTTGTTGTGAAATAAAAAAAATAGCAAAATAAATAGACACTAGGGCGAGTTTTGAAAATTAAATATCGACTCAACTAGCAGCTGAAATTCGGCGTTCGTTTGATTTCGTTATAACTCGGATGCGAGACGACAACTGCGGGAGTATTCGCGCAGCGGTGAAAGGGGATGTACAGAATCGAAAACTCGGATGCTGGAAGCAGTAAAAGCTCATAAGTAGCGAAGAAACATTCGTAGTGATAGGATTTTTCGGATGGGGTGGGGTCATTAGAAATCGTAAAATTATTATTCATTCGGTATTATACGATGAATTTTAAAATAATTCGAATCGATGAATCGAAGTGGAAGTGTAACGAATTAAGTGGTCGTAAATTAATGCACCTTACATAGGTGTATGGTCGGTTACCCCGTCATGAGATCAAAATTTCTTCGTGATATTCTGACGTAAGTAAATAACAATGTGGTATTTAATTTACCTAGGGTTTTTTTTCGCAGTGATGCTGGTGTTTTTTTCTCTATCTTGCAAATTCGTTGGCTCGTGGTTGCAATTGTTCGAGAAATATTGTCGATTTTGAATTCGCTTTTTAATTGTTTCAGTGATGCCAAAAGATGGATTATAGTGGTGTGGCTGTTCTATGGCTACTACAGCTGATTAATGGTTGTCTTTTAATAGAAGCCAATCCAGAAGCCAGACGATTATACGATGATTTACTTACCAACTATAATCGTCTTATAAGGCCTGTGGGTAACAATTCCGATCGTTTAACGGTGAAAATGGGACTACGTTTATCTCAGCTTATAGAAGTAGTAAGTATATCGAGGTTTCAAATAACTGCCAACTTTGTATTTTGTACCTAGTATCGAAAATTTAGCTATTTTTCTTTTTCATTTTCGTTAGTGTAGAAATATGTATTATCTACTTAAAAAAAAAATTTTCACCATCCTTTGCTTTTAATCTGGTTCAAACGCTGCAATAAATTAAATTTATAATGCGAACCGTGTTGAAATTCTGCTCATTCAAATTACTTGGTCGTATGAAATTCGACCCTGATAACGCTACTCGACTAACGTGATATTTTCCCCCAAATGTTTCCAAAACGTTCCAACAAAATACTCGTCGAATATATCTAGCTAACCAGATTTTGTTTATTTTTATTTTTTCTTAGTTCAGATTATTTGTTTAATGTGTTTTAGTTTACTTATCTGTATAGTGTGCTTCAATAACGTTGCTTTCTTTTTTGTTTTACGTTGAATATTGTAACGTGATTTTGGTATTTTTTTGGATTATCGAATAAATTATTCGAATCGTTGCCTACTTCATACGATAGAAAAATTATTTTCCATTTCTCGGTCATTTCGAACTCGCAGAATACCCACTTGTATTAATCTACGGTCGGCAATCATTCAAAATTTAACCGATAGAAATTTTACTCGTGATTTGTACCTACACAGGTAAACTATAAATAATTATCTTTCATCGTAGTTTAAACGGTATTAGAATTTGCACACTTTTACCTGCACTTACGTATACTGTATTTACTAGGCATGGTTGACAGATAGGTTAGCCCCCACGTAAATACATTACCTGCTTGCTTTTAAAATGCCATCCGTATATTACTCATCTTTTTATATTTATAAATTGAAATACAAAATGTAGTGGGGAAAAAAATGCTTACACATTTTCTATAGTTCAGGTATAAACAAATTAATTTCAAATAATCGTAAAATATACCTACGATATTTCACTTTCGACGTTTTAACATTCTACGATTATGTACAAATAGGACGTAGAACCATTTACAGACGAAACCTTTGATGAATTCTTAATTCGAATGTGACCATATTGCGGTTTCCTTTCGACTCTTTACTGAATAGAAGATAGCAAACCCATGTCGAATTGTAATTGTTACAAGTACAATTATTTTGATTCATTTTCTTCGTCACCGAATGTAGTACAAATAGGTAATTCAATGCTACGGATGCCGAAAATGTACGCAAGAAGGAAATAGTTATTCTAGAGGTGTACAAAATTTATGTATTTATACTTATGTAGGGTGTTATTGATATTTAAATTAGCCTCTTTTTTCGTTTTGATATCAAGCAGCAACATTGGACTCTTTGTATTTTACTTTTTACTTTTTTCCGGATCAAATATTATGAAATTGGAAAAAAATACAAGAGAAATTTTTGGCAACCTCGTATACCATTTAAATGCGTTCTCTTTATTCTTTCGATTTATTTTTTTCCCTCTTTTTTCCCTTTTTACCAACGACAAAAAGACCGATGATATTAATTTTTTTTTTCTTTTAAAACTAATATCGCCGCTTTAAATTTAGCAACATCTTTAAAAAAAACTAATGTACCTGTATTAGACTTTTCAATGCGAAATACGATAACGATAAATGATAGGTAGGTAATATACCTATTATAGGTAGTTGATATAAGTCAGGGTATAGAATTCGGACGTCAGCCACCTATTTTCGTCTTAAAATGTTCGACGACGTAACATTATGCTACGAAAAAATATTCTTCTAGCACGAAAACTTTTACTTACAATGTGTAAAATTTGCTTTTGTTATTTTTGAGAGATTTGGCAATGTCGTCTATAAAATTGTTATTCTTATGTTTGCCTCTTTTGTACTCATATTCAAATATTTACCCGTTAATTTCCATCTCGCTTTTGCGCATTTAAATATATGTAGATTTGTTATAAAGTTTTGAAAAAATTCTGTAGGTAATCTATTTAGATTTTGTGATATACCGTATGAAAGACCAATACTTGTAAAATCTGAAAAAAATTCAAGTGTCGTACCCTTCCATTTACTTTTATCTGATGAATAAAACATATTCTTGCAGTTTTGATTCGAGTCCAGTATTATCTGAAAATTTACAGACAATGACATTTCAAACTGTGCTTATACCCACTTACAATTACTTACGTGTATGCTTCAAAGTTATCTATACAACTAACGTACCTACCTGAATACCTACCAAGTATAACATCTGAGCATTTTTCGTATAGAAATACACAAATACGTACAGTTACAACGTATAGTTTGATGGTTTGAGTATAAGATCATAAAATTTATCGCCTTCAGTGCATCAAAAAATAGAAAGGTTGAATTTTGCTGAAAAGCATGTTTAAAAAAATAATGAATTTTTTGATATTCTTCATTTCCATTACCTGATTACATGTTTCATCTATGTAGTAAAAGATGGATCGGTAGTTAGAGGATAATAATTTAGAGAGATCCGTCAGAGTACTTGATAATGTTCAGGGTTCATTCGTACCACTTACAATTAGCACAAGTTTCGAGGTAAATTTTGAGCATGAAAAATTCTAGAGCTTAATTGTTTTTTAAACAACATAAAAAACTGCATAAAAATAAAGCCGTTTTCAAAAGCAATAAGGCATTTTTTTTATCTCATGCACCATAAAACTGGATCTTAATACCATCTGTGGCAGCCAAATGGCATCCACCATTATTCAAGTTTACAAATTGATCAAAAAATTTCTACGAAGTCGAGAATTCAAAAGAGTTGGATCTTATTTGACATTCTCCGCTAAAAAGTTTACCATAAAGCAATAAACGTTACAAGGAAATGTTGAACGAAGGCACAGCAGAGTGAATTGAAAAAAAATATAGGTTCTTTCTTGATAATTTTTCGTGAAAACATCTACTTTGAATGGTAAAAGCCTCATAAAAAATTTGAGTTTCTTATCTCAAAAGGGAGGTGACGCTAGAGGTCCAATTTTAATGGCTGATATCGATAGCAAATTTCTTTTTCTACAATGTTGATTAGGTATGTGCAATTTTCCAGCCCTTCTCTTACGCTCCCCTCACTTCAAAAAATAATAAAAATCGTTTAAAAGATTATCGATTTGCTATTCTAAAAGCGGTACTTGTTCAATCAAGTAAGTCCTAGACTATCGGGCAGAGGGATGTAAATCATCAAAACATATTTTTTAAGCATGGCTTTACAAAGTTCCATGCAAGCAAGTTGGTCTTAATACAAAGAATGTTGCTTTTTAATTTTCTTGAGTCAGCCCAATCTGAGATTTCGGTATAACCAGGTAGGTAGGTAACATGAATGTACCACGACAAAAACCCTTACTTGAATTAGCAGTCTAATTTGGAAATTTGCAGGAGAAAGTGTTGGAAAAAATTAAAATCACCATGAATGTTCAAGTATGATAATAGATGATGGATGAAAAACTAAGCAAATTTTGTTATGACTGTTTTTTGCCTAATTGAAAAATTGAAGGGAATATTGTTGCATGTTGAATCAAAAAAATTCTGTCAAAAAAAGTAATGATGGAAATGAATAGTGCATCGGAACTAGAATAAATTTTGTTTCATACATTTTCATGTTACGCAAAAAATGAATAGAACAAAGTTTAGTCTACTTTTGATGCACTATTCATTTCCATCATCACTTCTTTTGTCGGAATTTTTTGATTCAACGCGCATCAATTGCCCCTTTAATTTTTCAAGCAGATAAGAAATAAACAACAAAATTGTCTCAGTTCTTCACTCACTGCCCATTCTTGTACTTGAAAATTCATTTTGATTTTAATTTTTTTCAAAATAATATTTGCTCCTTTAATTTTTAAGGTGGACAACATTCATGTAACATGTTTTTTGGTGGTAGGTATACTCAAATTTCAAACTCGATGGACCGTTTAGCAAACACCTTGTAGATATCTATATTTTTTCTTAACCTTCCGTCAGTTCATAATGTGAGTAGAAATGATTCTATGATGGGACTACAGGTAACAGCGGTAGTTGTGAGAAAAGTACTAGGACATCAATAAAAATTTTAATCATGAACTAAATTTTCTGGCATGCTTCATCAGAAACAAAGTTATAGAGAACACCAAGTTGGTGTACTTGTATAAAGCAATGGAATTAATTCGAAAAATCCCGTTGGAAGCGACATCGTCGCTTAAGCCCCGCAACAACGTAGGACACCAATGTGAATACACACCAACACATACACAACAAAATTGCGGGACTTTCAAAATGCACCAACCTGATCTTCAAAGTTGAGACTGTTTCAAAGCCAGAGGAAAACCTGAGGGTTCATAACTATTTCAAAAAAGTATTTTTTTTGTTTTATAACGGTTTTAAAACTGCTTCGATACAGCTTCAAAACTGTTTTAAAACATTTAAAATGTGCTGAAAGTTTTGATACTACCTATATAACTGTTTCAATACATTTTAAATGCGTTGAAACAATTTTGAAGCTGTATTGAAGCAGTTTTAAAACAGTTTCAAAACAAAAAATATGGTTTTGAAACAATGATGATCTGATGAAACCTCAGGTTTTGCCCTATTTGAGATAAAAATAATGCTGTTTCAAAATGGTAACTCTGCATATTGGGAATCAGCGTTCAACGTTTAGAAGTAGCCAATCAGCGGTGGGGCTTAGCCGGTGGTGCCACTCCTAATGGGATTTAAAAAATTTTCAAAGTCAAATCAAAATGCACCAACTTGGTATTCTATATAACTTTGATCAGAAAGATGATATCCAAATATCAATTTTTAATAAGCAATGAGAATGTTTTTTTTCAGAACAAAGGATAAAGAATTATATTTTGAATTAGGTATGTTGGTGGTGGAAACGTTCCGAGGTAATACTAGTTGATAATTTTAAAAATGACCCAAGTACATAATCAGGTAATTCACCAATAGTTGATAGGTGAGCGGAAATTTTTTACAATTTTTATAAGCAAATCGCCTGTAACGATTAGGAAAAATTTTAAAAAAGATGCATGCTATACTCCAATGTATACCCTATTATTCCCACATGTTGTTAACCTCCCATTTAAATTACATATCTTTGGAAAAAATTCCAAATAGACCTAAGGATACTTACCAGTAGTTAATAACCAGTTATAGACACTGAAACACCAAGATGTAAATATCCTGCTCCAGGGATAAAGGGATTACGGTCCATAATTTTGCTTCTTTTTCTCGCAGAGGCGCTCTTCACCAATTCTGATTCGATGATCATTGCTCAAGAGTTATTCTTTCTGTACATAGAAATCTGAAAGAATCTATGTCATATATCTATATCTGATATCTTAACCAATCAGAATTAGGAACGAATTTAGCAGGAATTGGAAAAGAGTGCTCCTAGTGGAGAACCCTTGAGTAACTCCGGATAAAAATTTTTCGTAATCCTCTTACCAATGTGCTCACTTTTTTCTATCTTAGTATTCCATAGTCTATAAGCTTGGCTCAACAATACCGGCGTTTTACTCTTTATCAAATGACTTTTCAAGATACCTACCATTGATATTTTTTGATCGATCTAATAATTGTATCACAAATCAGTTCCAAATATAAAATTATCAATTATGCTGGGTGTTTCGCATATCAATCTTCCTTCCTTTATTGCAATGACTGAACAACTCATGAGATTTACATGTTGGATGGTTAGCATACCCAAAATATCGAAGGGGCGGAAATGTAGTGTTTTCAAAGTTTCATTTTCCCCCAAACCAACTACTCATTTTGAAAATTCATAGAAAATTAATGATAGGCATTCTCCGTTCATTTTAAAACAATATACACTTTCTGTGACAAAATAACTATACAAAACCATGTTTAGTTTTTTGTGAATGACTATTAAAAAAGCTATTATGAGCTTATCTTCATTAAAAAAAAATCTTGAAATGAACGGGAGTGCACCTTCGACTCAGTGGTTGGAGTGGTAAGCCCGAGGGTTGCATTTATGTAAAGAAAAAAAATATTAATGTGAGAGAAAAATTTTTAATATCTTTTGGACAAAAATATTAGAAATATTCTAAATTTGATATGGTAAATAAAAGAGTTGAGGGAGAGAAAGAGAAGAACAACATCCAAGCTACAAGGCAAGGAATACGAGTGAGTTCAAGACTAAGGATGAAGCGGTTTGCAAACTGTAACCATATAAGTAACCAAAAATTTAGTTGGAAGTTTTCAATTTTTTCAGTTTTTTTTTGAGAACTTCTAAAAAATCTACTAAGAGTATTTTTTTTCTATAAATTTTCAAAGTGAGTGGCAGGTTTGAGCGAAAATGAAATTTTGAAAATAGTATATCTCAGCCGCTTCGATGTTTTGGGTATGTTAATCATTGTACATGTAAGTCTCATGAGTTGACCTATCACTGGTATAAGGGAAGCGATATTAATGTGAAACACCCGGCACTGGCACATTACTTTATTAAAATACCTTTTATAAATTCATGAACGTTATACTTTTACTGAAAATAATTTCATCTTTGCGATGTCAATTATATGTAGGTAACCTAATTTTGAAAAATAAGTCGCTTCATTTCCCTGAAAGTCTATATAAAAAGTTTTAGTAGCTGGTACGAAAAAAAAAAAAAATTACTCACCTATTCATTTGAGAAATTCAAACAGCAACTGCCACTCCGAAAAAGATATTGAATCAGCATACCGTCAAATCAGATAAATGTACGGAGCCAAATCGCTTACCCTTTTAGCCTTTCATACGTTATTTCTCGGGAAAAAAAAGTCAACCTCAACAACAAAAAACCGCCTTTTTAATGTTTTTGTTGAAAGATTCGATTTTGAGGATCTCTAGCGCAGTTCTTTTTTAGATAAGAAGGTTTAAAATATTTCGGTCCCCTGTCAAAGTAAACGTTCTCATTAAATATGTTTTGAAATCCAAAATTTTTATCCATAGTAGTTACCTACTTTTTTCGATCTATCCTAGTACGAAATACAACTTTTGGACAATTCGCTAGGCACAAAAGCCATATCACGTATTTCTTAATTTTTTACATTACACGCAATAACTACACGTGCTGTCGCTTAAAATAATGGAAATTACAGCTTATATTACATAGATAGGAAAGTATAGGTTAATACGAAATGTGACGATGTATTATCTTTATCAACAAGGAATGAAAATTCTCATCAGTTCGGTACGTACTACGTACACGTACGTTAAATTGAGAAAACTATTTCACTGAGAAAGTAATATATGAATAGGCTATATCGTACCATCACGATATTTCCTCTTTTTTGTGTACAAGTTGTGTTATCGTACGTTGGGTCATTCCATTTGTAATCCCCTTATTGGAAAGAATTCAAAATAATTTTTAGAAACTGTAGAAAAACACGGTCAAGCAGTAAATGGAATCGATTACTTCTAATGAAGTGTTGAATTACGTTGTAACACTGAAATTCAGATAAATTTGTTTTTTTTTTTTTTTTTACTGTAGTGTATACACTTTGATATCTACCTACCTACCCACTTGTACCGCCACGTCGATAAATTCGAATTTTTATACTTCCCAACGATAAATTACTATATAAATGAATGCTCGCGTATAAAGGTAAAGAATTCTTTTCTTTTTTTTCTTCTGTACAAAGAAAATAGCATGTAATTCGAACGAACTCGCAGAAATGCTTTCAATTCATCACTGAAAACTATTGGTTCACATTGCCATATACTGAAAATAACCCACTTAAAACGCTACATTAGTATCATAAACGTGTATACTGTATACACTCGTACGCTGTATACAGTTTCTTTACAATGTTTTAAAAATTCAAGAAAGCGCGTTCGAAGTTGAAAAATAAGGCAAATATGGAACGAAATTTTTCACATTACATTCTACACGGCTTCCGAATGCTAGGCTGATATACCGTTAGAAAAACATCTTCAATCTTTAAGGTTTTAAAAATGTTGACAGAAATATTATTCTCGGTGAAATTCATTTTCTACGTTTTCGATCTTTGATGAAAAATTTCGACAAATAATATTTTCGGGGCAAGAAATGACATTAACGATAAATGACTTGATCAGATTTAAACGTACCGATAAAAACAATATGGATACATGGTCGCTTATGGACTACAGCATAGGCTCTGGTAAAATATATCTAAACAATTGACATTTTTCTCAAAACAATAAATTAACGAGACAGCTAACGAATTAATTTGTTATCAATATCAACGAGAAAACGAAAAAAAAAAGAAAAAAAAAAAAGAAAAAAGAAAGAAAAAAAGAAAAAAGAAAAGAAAGAAAGAAAAACGAGAGAAAATGTATCCGCAACTCGTTCTTACGAATAAATTATTTACACCTATACAAGATGAAAATTCGCGTTAAAAGGGCGAATGTCCAACAGAACGTTTTACGTAGCTTGGTATGTATATATACATATTGTGTAGCATACCTATTGGAACCGATAGCAATGTACAGGTACGTTGGATGGATGAAACTTGAAACGAAAACGTTTTTGTAAGATTCACGTTAGCGTGTTTCTCACTTCTCGCTGCCATTTGTAATTAAGTTTCTGCTCAATTGAAATGTAGCAGTGGTAGGTTGTATACGACATAAAAGAAACTCAACAATACTGATAGGGTGTACGGCTCTACTGTTTGATTGTTTCCTCCTTCATTAAAACGTGATAAAAATACGTTAATCTAGATATGTTTTCCACTTTCGTGCGGTAAGCTCGTCGGTTAAAGTTTTATTAAATTATGTTGATTATACGCAACTTTATATTCCACATTGGAATTTCGAATAGTTATACTATGTATACTTACTATATATACATAGACTATAAGGAAAATTACTATTGCTGATGGTACGTTAGTGAAAAGCGAAACTTCGCTCATTTCAGTACGTATCGTTCGTTACACATTTCTCATTTCATCACTTACGCTGCACTCATTTTTGATGATGTGGCTGCGCTGACGGATGTTTAATGTTTATATACCTACCTATCTATCTACCTATCTACCTAGTAAAATGAATATCTACCTTTACATATGTGTGAATGTATAATGTTAACAAATGTTATAAAGAGATAGCTCGGCTCGGCTTCGCTTGGCTTGGATTGGCTTGCAAACTAGCGATAAAAGATAGCTACGAGAGGGAAATTAATATCGTAAAAAATTTCTAAGCAAAATGAGCTCATTATAAGTAATATTATTTTATCAAAAGCGAAGTTAAAAATTAATTATGAAAATGATTATACGTACTCGGAACGTGAAAAAAAATGCTAACCTGTATTTTAAAGATACTCGAACGCGATTTTTAAAAACTTTCCGTCGCTATACTTTCTCATTGGCTGTCTGCAGCAATTTGATATAATTTATTTGTTTGAAAACTCCTTATCAGTGATTTTTTTTTTGAAATACCTATTGGAATAATTTATTAGAATATTTATACTTACCTGCATGTTTTATGAATTTTTGTTGCAGAATTTAAAGAATCAAGTCATGACGACTAGCGTTTGGGTAGAACAAGTAAGTCAAGATTATTATTTTATCATTAATTTTTTTTATTATTAATGAATTTTATCGGATAAGTGATTTAGCATCAAGTCATTTCTCAATGTTTCGTAATAAAAACCTGAAAGAGGGTTGCTCGCGATATTTATTATACACGTATAGTAAAAAAAATCGAATTCGGTACTGGAAATTGAAATGATAGGATCACGTCATTTTTTGACGAGGGCGAGGCGTTTCGACATTCAAAATCCTAAATATAATAATTAATGATATTTTAAAAATCTTTGAATACTTAATTTTGTTTGCAAAAATCTTAAATGAACACATTGGAAATGTTATTAGTAATACATAGATTCTTTTTTTTTTTCCATAACCAACTTTTTTGGACTATTCCTAGTTATGTTCAGCTGTTATTTTGAGTGAACGCGAATCGAAAAAATTTTTCTTATCAATTTTTGGATTTTTTCATGCGTCACTTATTTGGACTAATATATTGCGTATTGAGGTTATGTTCAAAAAATGCAAATTGGAGATAAATTTTCTCTGATTTTTTTTTTCAAAAACAAATTATTTAGGTGATTTTGTAGCGTGTTTAGAGGATCGGAGCTATCATTCAGAGTGAATATAAACGGTGGTAGATTGATTCGAAAAGTCAAGAAGCTGAGAAAACCTACTCTAGAAGGGGCATACTGAAGCACCTCAGCAAGGCGGTCACATATATTTTTTCTACGTTAATTTAAAATTGGCCCATTTATATAACTACCTCTCTAAACTAAGCAGACAAATACTGTTGCATTACTTTTCATTTCATGATCCTCAAAATTTTTGTGCGGCTGATAAATATTTCCCGCGGACTCTTCGTGAGCAGAGATGGAAGAACGAGTGAATTTTGTGTTCTCATTTTGTTCTTGTTCTTCTTGATTTTTGAAATATTGTTCTCGTTTTCTGTTCTTGTTTTTTATTTGGTTTTGTTTGGTTCTCTGTTCTCGTTCTTGTTGGTTTTAGCTCTTCAACCAAATCCTCTAAATTTTTGAAAATTTGACTAAAGATCGTCAAATCAGTAAAAAAGTTGATGAAAACGAGAGAAAAACTTTAGAAAAAAATCATTAAAATGCGCTTAAATCGCAACAAATGGGGGAATTTTCTGCTGAAATTCATTAAAAAAAAAAGAGAAAAACAAGGGAAAATATTTGTTCTTGTTCTTGTACTTTTAAATGAATTTTCAAGGTTATTTATTTCTTGCTCTTCAAAAATGATAAAATTGCTTTTATTATATCCTCGTTTTTGTTCCGATTCTTCAATCTCTCAACTTTGTTGTATTTATTTTCTTTCTTATTTGTTCTCTAAAATCACATGTTCTTTACGTTTTTGGTTCCCGGTTCTTGGTTGTTCTTCAATTCTGCTGGTGGGTTCAGTTTGATATACTTAATTCCTTACATTTTTTTGAAATAATTATAACTAATACCAAAATAAGGAAGTTGTTAGTCTGCTAACGAATCTCATACATTAGTAAGTTTGCCAAACTTCTGCATTCATGTTTTGGGAAATTAAAACTTTAATCAGTCAAGATTTCAAAAATGTCGTAAAATTTTTTATAGTAAAGTAATTTTGTTGAACTTTGAAACTCAGTAAGTCAACCAATATTAGTCGATTAAAAACCTAACCAAACGAAAGTGACGGTTAATTTGACTAATTTTTTGAAAAAATTTTATTTCATATGAGCTAATGAGTTGAAAATACATTTGCAAGTAGGTAGATACACTTGAGAGGGAAAAATTGAAAAAAAATTCTTCTGCAAAACACCCTTACCTTCATTTATAAATCTTAAAATAAACCAGGATACCTGTATCCTCCCTGAATTGAACTACTCTGAGTCGTGTTCAATGGTTACTTTGGCCGAACGCAAATTAAAAAAGTAATTAGTCAGGGCATACTTATTACCTCAACAAAGGAGTTTAGAGAAAAATCTTTGTTTAATTAATAGTCTATCACCTCGAATTAACCAAAATACACTCTTTACCTCGTTTCATGAAAAAATCTACCAAAGAACCCATAGAGGTCAAGAAAAGAGTCGAGGGGTGATTAAAATAATTTTTTTGCAAAGCTGAAGAAACAAGCTTCGAAGTTTCCGTTCTGACCAATCAGTAAGAGATATGGTGCACTACATAAATATGAATATAGCGTTTGTTGGAAGTTATATTCGCAAAAAATTGAGAAATCTTCCATTTGTCAAAAACATTTTTTTCTAATTATATCGTGATATTTTACGAACCATTCCACATCTATGGTTAATTTTTTATACTTCACTTGCTAATCAGCCTTTGCTAAATTTTGATAAGAAAAGCAAATTTCCATCTTTATTCATTTTTGCGTCATGCGTCACAAGTCTTAAAAATATTAAGAAAGGTTTAGGTAAAAGCGTCGTTTAATTTTGAAAATTGTGTACCACAGTTCGTTCAATTTTCAGGATAGGCAAATTATTGTGCAGATATGTCATATGAATTTGTGTAGCACCCTTGTATAAATATTTCGCATATAGTTATACATCTTACATGCGTATATTTTTCAATTAAAATTTTCCTCTTCTACAAGACGGCGATAAGGAATTAAATTTTACAAAGAAAAGTTCATTTATTCTTACGAAAAAATTAATCATTACCTATCAAGGTTTATTTGATGCTCGATGCGGACATGTTGACACATTGTTCTTGTCTATAGCGACTGAACATAATATACATTATAGGTATGTATATTTTGTTTTCGCAGGAATGGACTGATTATAAATTAAAATGGAATCCTGATGATTACGGAGGATTGGATTCATTACACGTACCATCAGAACACATTTGGATTCCGGATATAGTTTTATACAACAAGTGAGTTATTTTACTCACGAGTAAGTAATTTCGAAGAACATAATAGATTGTTAATATTTATTCACCTATCTGAGGATTTACCAATTATACTACTATCCACTCGTATGTACATTTCAGTGCCGATGGAAACTACGAAGTTACAATAATGACAAAAGCAATCGTATATTCAACTGGGAGAGTTGTGTGGAAACCTCCAGCAATTTATAAATCGTTCTGTGAAATAGATTTAGAATATTTTCCATTTGATGAGCAAACGTGTTTACTGAAATTTGGTTCATGGACGTATGACGGTTACAAAGTGAGTAAAAATTATAAGTACTGGATTTATTTCTAATAATATGTTCAGCTATACGATTGTTATTGGTTTACGGTATTTTGGGTATTTTTAGGTCGATTTACAACATTTATCTGGAGACCCGAACTCCGATACAGTTGATTATGGTATGGATCTGCAAGATTTTTATCTATCTGTTGAATGGGATGTGATGAAGGTGCCGGCAGTTAGGCACGAAAAATACTACAGTTGCTGCGAAGAACCATATTTAGATATCGTTTTCAATTTAACATTAAGAAGAAAAACGTTATTTTACACTGTTAATTTGATAATTCCCTGCGTAGGATTGTCATTTCTTTCCGTATTAGTATTTTATTTACCCTCCGACTCGGGAGAAAAAGTATCACTTTGTATATCGGTGCTCGTATCTCTAACTGTATTTTTCCTGTTATTAGCTGAAATTATACCTCCTACTTCATTAACCGTACCATTACTCGGTAAATATTTATTATTTACCATGGTTCTGGTTACCTTATCGGTAGTAGTAACTATAGCTGTATTAAATGTAAATTTTCGCTCCCCAGTTACCCATCGTATGAAACCTTGGGTGCATAAAATATTTATACAAATACTGCCTAAAGTATTGTTAATAGAAAGACCCAAGAAAGAAAATAATGACGAAGAAGACAGGCCGGAAGAAATTCTGACGGGCGTTTTTGAAATTCCAAATAATTTAGATAGTTTTGCACCCTACCATACATCTAAACCTTTCCCCGATAGTAATATTGATTATTCAATACCAACTCTTGGTCTTCCTGCTCCTCGATATGACGCGACCATGTCTACGAGTACAGTTTTACCTAGCTTAGACGAAGCACAGTTTACTGGAGATTGCGGACTGGACGATGAATACAACAGCAACGGGGCTTTAGCATCGAATAATCTGTCAGACGGTAGTCCTATCTTCGAAGCAGAAAGAGTACGCTCTCTTGAAAAGACTATCGAAGATGCAAAGTTTATCGCTCAACACGTTAAAAATAAAAATCGATTTGATGAGGTGAGTTTATCTAACTTTTTGTACTTAAACTATTTTTTTTTTTGCTTTGTTTTTATTATCCGTGGTCAAATTACAGTTTACATAGAAATAAAAAAAAATTGTTGACTGTATAAAACGCGTTTAGAAATGTTTGCCGTAAAATTATATGAAATTTGATATTTTACCACGGCGAAGAATTGTGATAACGAATTCTGCTTTTGCTACCGAATACAGCGCCAGTTAAAACTTAATCGAAAAAAAGGGTTCGAATAAGAGCTCTTTGTTATTCTTTAATGAAAACAATAAAAACACTTTGTTCTTATCGGAAACAGGAAACTTGAAGTAATTTCAAATTGCCGTATATAATAGTGAAAATCGTTAAATTGTTGGCTAGTTGAGGGTGTGAGTTACACGAGTAATTTTTGTGAAAGACGGATATAAGTTGTAGGAACGCGTGATACACGTAATTTTTTTCAGATGTACCTTCCAATACTTATTCGATGTTCTTCGAACAAAACGCTAAAGATTTCGATCAAACGATTTTTTCACTTGAAATGTTTGTTTGATGTTACTTTTTTCCTTCCTTTTGATTTTAAATTAAATCGCAAAAAGATACGGAATTTTTAACCAGCTCGCGTTACGTTGTTTTCTCTCTCTTATCAAATTTCAATCATTACGACTTCTTTATTGAGACAAGTAGTCAATTCTTTTGACAGTCAACTTCTCCATTAATTATCCTATTCAGGCTAGTTACTTGGTTGCCTGAGGGTTCCTACTTCGACGTTCAATTTTAATTACGAACAATTCTAGCACCAACCTATCGACGCTATTAAGTGAGAAAATATGAAAAGAGTTTTTTAAAAATGAAAATTTCAATAAATTAGGAGTACATAAGACCGCTTATTCTGTAATTATGCGAAATCTACCGAATTTTTGTAGATATATTTGCCTAACTTTTCGGCTGTAAGGAAAAGAATATGTTTACAGAACTTAATAAAAAAAATTTTAATTTCTTTCATTATTGATAAACATTTTAATAATTTCTCTAACCATTACTCACTTATTTCATCAAAGTTTCTCATTGAAAAATTCAATTTCATAAATCAAAACATTTTTTGAAATTTTATTTTCTGCCATTTCTCGAGAATTTCATCATGTTTCAATAAAGATTATTGGAAATATTAGAAATGATGCTGTTTGATTGACTAAACTTTTTAATTGCACAATGAAAATGGAAAAAATCACTTCTGATTAATATGATCTCTATGATAAAAATTGCTCATTGACCAGTAGTCCATGTTGAGAATTGAGATGTACGTGACAGTGTATCTAGACCCGGACTGGCCATATAACGCACCGGGTACCGCCGGTTTACCGCTGGTTTGACACCACACAGATTGTCAATTATTCAAATCAATATCATCATTAACACGTGAGAAAAATAAAAAATTATACCAAAATTTATACTCAAAACTCTACTTATCGAACTGTATGAGAATGTGCATTTAGAGATGCACGCCACAAAACATATTTGCATTGGCGCCGGTGTAAGGATAATTTTCACACATTACAACGTCGCACCATCACTCTCTATCATTGACGCTGTATTTTTATATGCGAAACAAACAGTAAAATTCAGTATTCAGGGTTTAAAAATACGCCAAATCTTAATATTCTGCAAACTTTTTGCCCTTGCTTTGGTCGAGCTGTATATTTCTTCGTTAACTCAAAAATTCGGGACCGTAGCCAGGCTGCATGAGTTCAAAAAGCTTGACAAATTTTTACCTTACTTTTTTTTTCTTAAAGTTCCTAAAAATGAACTTTTTGATCGTTAAAGAAGTCCATTTTTTTGCAATTTCCTCCTCGCTTCGCTCGGGCATACCGTTTCATTCCATTTCATAAAATCAGACCCAAGAAATAATACACACAATAAGTGGACCTCCCCTCCTTTATGAGCCCCTCCTGGCTGCGCCACTACAAAATTCTTAATACATCCCCCTCACCACAAAAGCTGGAAGTTCTTATGCTACTGCTCATCGGATAAATGTTCAGTGAGCCGATGTAATGATAGAATAAGAAATCTCTGAAATGTGTGAATAAATCACTGAATGATCTCATTGGAAAATTCATAAATCACACTTCTGATTTCTGAAACATAAAAATGTTCTGTTGCTAGATTTACGTTAGTGGCGAACAGCCTACATGCATCAAAATACTCATTTTTGAGCACCTTGCCCTGAAAATTTTCGCCCTTCCTTTGCTCGGACCGTACACTTTTCAACTTTCAATAAGAATTTTCAACCCCCCCCCCCCCCCCCCGCCCTGAAAATTTTCGCCCTTCCTTTGCCCGGCCCGTACCCTTTTCAACTTTCAAAAAGAATTTTCAACCCCCCCCCCCCCGCCGAGCCAAGCGCGATTAGTTACACTTTACACCATTAGTTCAGTTGATGAGTACACCCTCTGCAGAGGAATTTTTCAAATAAAAATTCATTTTATACAATAAAAAAATAATATTCAACATTTAGAGCATATGCATGAAAATATTTATTCTTCAATCCTTCTCTCATAATTTTGCAAAATTTTCGCCCTCGCTTGCGCTCGAGTTACATATTTTTAACTATTTAAGGAAAATGTCAGCAAATTACTCCGGAAAAATCGACAGTTGAAACGCCACTGCAGTCAGCCCAAATAGGGCCTTACATTTCGTTACTCCCCTCCTTCCAAAAATTTTGAATTCTTATTATTTAAGGTAGTATGTTCGCCGGGTGAAATTTCAGACCAATGTGGGCCTGAGTGTATCTTTCAAAAGTTATGATACTAAAATTAATCTGAATCTGATACGATATCGTATCAATATTTCATATTAAACTATGAAGTAAAGTTTTCAGTCATCACGTTAAATTAAATAAATAATATTCTTTTCTGGGCAATCAGTTGGCAGTTTGTTTTTTGCTCACAATTTTTAAATAAAATTCTTTCTCTTGGCTTAGTCAAGTATCGGTTTCTCTTTCATCAGGAAAAATATAGTTTTTTTACATGAACCTAAAAAGGCACATTTGATAACTCTGCAACTAAGAAATTGGATGTACATACCGACTTATAGATTTCACATAAGTTCAGTAAGTGTTGCGTAGTTACTCTTAGGAAGGCATTGTTTTTGCTCTAAAATATTTTTTATTAAAAAAAAAAAAAAAAAGGAAAAAGAACAAAAACACGTATGCTGACGATAGGTATAAAAATATATTATTCTGTATTTATCCTCCAACGAAAGAATGCTCGCTATTTTTATTTAAGATCATATATCTATCATATAGAGTAACATCAAATATACTATAATGTATTTTTAAAATGCCAATATCCGCGCGATAAGTTACGTAAAGAAGTATTTTTCAAGTTTTCTCAAAAAAGATTCAATCAAGTTGGAAATAAACGGAGTAAATTAAAGTTATGGGTTTCTGTTTAAGTTTTTCGATATCTTTTATATGTTTGTTAGGTTTGTAAAGTTTGACATTATTGGCTTGTTAAATTGAAATTATTCTTGGAAGATTCGATGCGATGGTATACTTTTTACTTCATCGGACTGCGTACAAGCACGAAAGTTATCAAAAACTAATCAACCGATACAACTTCGATAAATATATCACAAATCTCGGATTTAAAATTGAAATCGGTAATTTATTTCGAGTGGTACCTTACCTACATTGTAGAATGAATTCAATTCACGGTAGGAAAAACAGCTGGAAAGTGGTACGATTGGGAGGAAAGCATTTTAAAAATCCCTTTCGTTCTTAAAATAAATTTGAATCCTTCCGACCCATTCGTTTCACTCTAACCTCTTGTTAGCGAATAGCATTTCTACCGTATCGTTCTGGTTTTCAATGCTTTTACCTACAGCAATCCTGGTGACAAGAAGAAATAAAAGGGAGCAATGTCTCATGGAATGGATCATTGCTTTGCTCTCTTATAAATTTGTCTCACCTATTGCGCGAGTAATGTGAAGTGATTTATATGAAAATTTTATCGTTTTTTTTGCTTCCTTTCGTCTACAATTTACTCTGCTACTGTATATATGTTCGTACTTTGGTAATTTTTAAAAAGTATGCTGTTCGAAGCTACATTTTGGTAATAAATTCTCATCGGTATGGGTAGATGGCATTCATTTTTTTGTTTACTTACAGCTTATTTGTTAATTTAACAAAAATTCTGTACTTCAAAAAAATGCCAAATAATCAAAATTATAATCAAGAAGCGATAATTGTACTTAATTTTCATAAAATATATACAAATTACAGCTCAAAGTAAATTTCTCTCTAGTCCATTGCCTTCATCAAGCTATTCTTTTTTGACTCTTCCATATTCTTTACAAATAAATTTTCACGTTCTGTTTTATTCTGCACTTCCTTTTGTACCGCGCTCTCTTTCAATCACTGTTACTAGAAAGTTATATATGTTGAAGAATTTACTCAGAAAACTTGACTACCTATAAAACGGATTAAGTTGAAGTTGTGTAAAAAGTGATTTCAAGACAAACTTTCGCAAATTGAAAACTTATCGAGTGTTTAGAGAAGTTCCTTACTGTACCTAGTAATTTTTCGTCGAATAATAAGAATTCGAAAACAGCGTTGCATTGTTATTTTACTTAATTTGAAATTGCAATTTAATAAAAGCTATATAAAAATTCAGCGACGGTAATAAAATTCGATACGTTGGAGAATTCGCGTCGAATAAAATTTCAACTTAGCCATCACTTTACAGGAAATTAACACTTGGCTCGTTTGTTCTTAAAAGTAGCGTTATCTTTTCTTATCGATTTTCGAATTTATACCTTTTATTTTTCCAAATGACTCCCAAAAGACGAAGCAAACCGTTTAATTCAAGACGCGCTTTTTGTTTCAGGTGATAGAGGATTGGAAATATATTGCAATGGTGTTGGATAGATTATTTTTATGGATTTTCGCGTTAGCTTGCGTTTTAGGTACGACTTTGATTATTCTGCAAGCACCTTCGTTGTACGACACCACGCAACCGATCGACGTGCTATATTCGAAAATCGCCAAAAGAAAATTAGCCAGGTTAAATCAATCGTAAAGGCGATTTTTATCAAGCTCAATTTTTAAATTGTAGTTTAATAGATACTCATTATAAATTTATGATTATTATTTTCGTCGCTTAAGGTGTGTACGTCTATGTATGTTTTTTTCTACAATGTGTTGTACAATTTTTATTTCTCGCTCATGATTACCGGTAGAATATTTTGATAGGTGTTGAACGTTATGTAATTTTAGAAAATTTTTTATACATACTATATATATAAATAGTTGAATTGTTGTTCGTTTTTATTTATTATTATATATTTACCTTGTAAACTGTATGTATATGGTGTTTTTGACGTAAAATTTTCTTCTAAGTTTTTATATGCTTAATAATTTCTTAACGCTTTTCGATTTTTTTTTTTTTTTTTGTTATCAAAAATTCATTTTTATTTTTATAGGTTCACGTACAATAATAATTTTTAGCCTAATATTATACGTGTATTTGAAAAATTACAGAAGGAAAAAAAATACCTATAAATTAAACAAATTATTTTAAAAATGAGTATTTAAATTTTGTACGTGCCCATGCAATAAATTCGTTTCATTTTACAAATTTTTATATTTTAAAAAAATTGGAAAATAAATTTGCGCATTACGTTGCTTATGATGATGCTTAACTCATGTTTAAAAGTATAACTTAAATGTACCTACTTTATAAATGTGAACGTTTAATTTATAATTTTCATTATCATCTGCGGCGTTGACAATGATTTAATATAATACATTTTTTCCTGTTTTGTTAATCTTTTGTTTCATTCGTTTGCGTATTTTTCAACGTACACGTAGATACTCAATCTTGAGATAACATGTAGTTATGAAAATGAAACTTGAAAATCACCTTGAAGTCGATTGAGTTTACGATTTGGAACCTATTGCAAATTTTTACTGTGATTTAAAAAAAATACTAACTTACAATATTATATTTATCGACAATTATTACAAAAATTATCGATAACCTTATTCGTGGTATTTATTAAAATACCTGTAATAGTTGTAAAGATTAAATCAATCCAACGTTAACTTCCTGAAAGTACCGTTCTGACCATATTTATCGGATTTGTCATCATTTCGTAGTCTTTTGGATTCGTCCGATACTAAATTACGATTTTCTTGGAACCACTCGTAATGATCTAGAATACGATCTTTCCAAATGTCTGAAAAAAAAAGTCCAAAATAAATAAAATATCCTTCGTTATTATATAAATGCATCAGACGTGTACATATTTTTAACCTGGTTTCCTATGTCATAATGTCAATGAAAATCATGCTATTACTACAGTCTATCGACCTATGGTGGGTGAGGCGGGGAATATCAACAAAATCTGACTATCAAGACCATTTCTGGCTATGTCAGATATTTATTTTTATTTTGTTTATTTTTTTTTCTCGAACACTAAAATCATTTACTCTACTCGATACAAACCACAATCGCTTCAGTTCAGTCAATGGGTTCGGTTTGGTGACAGATTACATGTATATGAGTGAGGATGATCATGGGTCAAAATTCAGTTATTCCCCAATTTAGGGGAGGGGGTGTTGAGGGGCCAAAAACGCATATATTGTTCTTTTTGAATCAATTCATAGTGATCCTAAGATTTTATAGCATATCCAAAAATCAAACCTCCTGGGTTAATTAGGAGAGAAGATATGGGAGGTTCCTCCTTCTTGACTTCGAAAAAGAGCTGTCCCATTTGGTATGTACATTTAGTAGGGGCCGTAGACGTGCCTTTTGGGCGTTTTAACTTTTTAGCTCCATTGCACCTCGTCGCAGCTCCAAAAAAAGTGATTTTTTGGTGGGGTTTTCTCATTTTTTTCATTTTTTGAGTTTGCTTCTCAAGCTTGACTTTCAGTCCCATTTCATCCCTTTACAGCCCCAAATATGTAGTTTTTTGGTCATTTTTTCTTCTCTTTAAAGTTTGTTCCTCGTCTAACTCCCCTCCAAATTGAGCTAGGAACTTGAAATTAGGTATGTACGTACATTCAGTAGAGTCCCTACAGTGCAGTCAACGAAAAAATGGCTCTGACGTAATCGCTGGAACTGCAGTGTAATGAAAAGTTACCTATTTTTTCAATAACATTTTTTTTGAAAATTTTTTTCCCCCTAAAAACCTCTTTATCTTCAATTTTTAATTTTTTTTGGAAGTTAATTTTTTAAAAAACTGTTAGAATGTAATGAAACAAAGTTGCCACCATGTCGTGTATCGTTTGGCGGTGCTTCACTTCGAGCGACATGATTGGTTAATTTTTATTGCGTCACTTTTGCGCGTTTACGTCTGAGCCATACTTTCGTTGACCGTATATAGATGTAGCTTTTGAGGGTTTCGACTTTTTAGCCTCATTGCAGCTCCTCACAGCCCTGAATATGTGTTTTTTGGGCAATTTTTCTAATATTTTGAAGTTTGTTCTTTACATAACTCCCCTCTAAATTGGGCTAGGATTTCTAGGAAATTGAAATTAGGTATGTACTAAAATACGTTCTTCCTCTTTCAAGAAAAAAAAAAAAAAAAAAAAAAAAACACATAAATTTAAATTATTTGTTTTTCCAAAAAAATTTTTTTGGAAAAAAAAAAAAAAAAAAAAAAACATACACATGTATTGTAATTATTTGTTTTTCCAAATAAATTTTTATGGAATAAAAATAGGAAATTTCTTTCAAATAGGTATTTTTTGATTTGGTACATGATATGATTACAACCACTCGAAAAGTTAGTGTCGAATTCGTCAAATTTGATTACAGGGCTACGTTTTCGATGAAAATATCTATTATTTATAGCCAGAAGCAAAGTTATGTTTTATTCGCTGTATTTTTTTTCTTTTCTGAATAACTCTGTACTTATACCTCATGCGGTAAAACTTTTCTCGTTTTTAAAACTCCTAAATTTTGTCCCTATTGCACTAGTATTTACCTAACTATTAATTTAAAATACACACATGATTTTTGAATCGTAAATAAATGAGGCATTAGCGTTGAATATACGTGTACTAAGTAATAGTTTTGTAATTACTGTCTTCAAATTTTTCATTTATACGACCAAGGACATTTTAGAAGCGATTGTATGAATATCATCTTGCTTGTAAAATAATTACGTTGACATATTTCAGTAAAACACGAAAACTAAAATTTCCACGTTCGTCATTTCTACTGTAAAATTTCAACGAGCAGTCTTAATGCCAAGTATTCATTATTTAGGATTAATTTTCCGAATAATTTGTTACCAAAGTCTATAGGTAGAGGTACCTATCTAGGTATTTATCTAGCTGCGTACCAAACTACCTACAAGTATCTACGTTACTTAATATGTATACGGTGTGCGTCAGCCATGTTTACCTTATACGTAATTTTTTCAAGTCGAAATTACATAGTACATAGGTAGAGGTACACTTACCATGCATTTCTTGCAATGTTTGTAATTCGCCTCCAAGATCGGCTGGTAAAACATCCTTTGGTAACATTTGCCATAAAGATTGGAGATCTTTGTGAACGCTTATCTGGAACATAGCACGTAAAACCTTGAAGCGATAGTTAAAACGTACATGTAATTAAACATCAAACGATTTATAGTGCTTTTGATTTGCGACATTTATTGTGTATTTTATCTTCAGGCAATATCTATTCGCGGAAATGCGTTTTGATGCCATATCTTTGACTCAAGCAGATATATGGGTACGTATACGTACACATATTTACTCGAGTTAAAATATATACCTGCGTATAGGCAGATTAGGCACCTATTGAAAATTAAAAGCGTGGTAGATAAATATTATCTCCTCACTACGCTAAAAAAAAAAATGATAATTCTTGGTATTCTGATTTAAATTTTAATTCAAGATTTGTACTTACTCTAGACATGACCTTTTTGGATAAAAATGGTTTTATAATTTTCACAGCAGCCTCAACAAATGTCGGTGGATAGATTATATGAGTATGCTTCAAACGAATCGGATAAGCTTTCTGAAAACAATAAACAACATGAAATTTTTGAAATGGTGATTGGTGCAAACACATATTCCAACTGTTTTCTTTCACTTTCGTTTCGTATATTAGGAAATAGCATCCGTAAGAATATTATGAATAGGTGAATTATGTAGATATTTTCATAGTATTTTCGGTGATAATTCTACAAAAAGAATAATCGAATAATATTTAAAAGTATAAAGTTATTCTACCAACTATACATAGAGTAGGTACTTAAATGCAGCTTCGTTGGATACGCATTGTGACTGTTTGGTATAAATTATAATAAAAACGTTCAAAAATCGAATACTTAATAAATTTATATCATAATATGCATATATACCCTTACTATGATATACGTATCTAATTTATTGAAATTAAAAAAAAAAAAATTTGAAACGTTCTTCGTTAAAACTTTCGTCGCAACGCCCACCAAACATAATAAATAATAAATATGGCAGATTTTGTACTGTAATGAAAAACTTTAGATAATTTTACTTACTTTGGCTAATTTAAAAACTTTTTTTAACATAGAGAGATCAAATTGAGCCAAATGTGCTAAAGTTCCATGACGAGCGTAAATGATCACGTGAATTCCGGTAAAATCGATGCCAGCTTTTTGCTGAATATCCAAAACCATGGCCATTCTTCGAAAGAAATCCATTGGCTGGAAAAGTGCTGCGTTTTCACTTCTAACGCCGTATAGCAAAATTCGCAATCCGTCAGGAGTTAATTTTGGTAATAAAATCATAAACCTGCAAAAATTAACTTTTAATCAGATACTTAGACTATACGTAGTAATTAGCTCTGCACGTTTGATGTTTAAAACGTTGAGAACATCAAAAGGCCAATATCGAGCACCATCTTAATTTTCATAATTTTATACAAAATTTCAACTCCAAAAATTAATTGAGAATTTAAGAGATGCTACAGGGTAGCAGTTTTGAAACAAAAAGGTCGTCGTCTGGTTGAAATTTTAGATACCTACAAGTACGCTTTGAAGTACTCATATTTTCTCGACAGTGGTTGAAATTGTAATCTCATGTAGGCTATTTCAGTACCTAGCTTTTTACATACGTGTATTTAAATTTCAACATCATTATTACGCTAAAATTAAAAGCGAAAAAAATTTCCAGGGAAACATATTACACTGGCCTGTAGTTGCAAAGAAAGAGCATGTACTGAAAAATTGGAAAACATGCTTTTTGTGGATACAAGAGGGGTTATGAATTCAAGACCTCCTCAAGTACACAGACTTGCTAGAATGAGATGAATTTTGCTTTATATGAAGTTTTGCAAACGACGAGACTGCGTCTGAATAGTTTCGAAATGGTCTGAAAACAATGTGGAAAAGTTTCCTATTTAAAAAAATTTTTATACGACAATCTTTTTCAATTTTTGAAAATTTTTGAATTACCAAGTTCATTTTGCAAATTGAAAAAATTGAGTTGGAAAGCTGAAATTTGCACCACAATTACAACATTTTGAAGTCATTGTACAACTACATATTACGATCCCATCGTTTGCAAATTTCCAAAAAAAAAAAATACTTCATCCTAGAGCACATTTTGAGTACTGATATCAAATTTATTTAATAATCAAGTTTCAACCCCTCAAGTCAATTACAAAGTCCATTGTAAAAAATACCTAAACAAGTGTTTTGTTGCTGTAGAAAGATAGTTTGGAGTTGAAAGATCAAGATATCGTCAAAGATAATATCATAGGCGGATTTAAGGGCGCACAAGAGAGGTAAGTCTCCTTCCCCATGTTGAACCAGCTCCCTTATCCTAGAAAGTTTTTTTGCGTATACTAAATTCCATACAAATGACTAGAAATATTTTGAAATCGGTTTAAATTTTGAGAAAATGTTTAGAATATCTTAAAAGTTGATGGAAATATGGAATTTCAATCAAATTTAGACTTGTTTTTCTCCACGTAAGATATGCAAAGTTGATGCTGAAACTTCGAGGACTCTACCTGTTATTCATTTAATTTCAAAATTTCTTCTTCTCTTCACTAAGGTATTGATTCATATTACCTATTTTAATTGATAACAAAAATTTAGCTCCATAATGGCTGCTTGTCTCCAACCCACTCAATTGTTTGTGCTTCGTTTGCACGTTTGCACATGCAATCATTTCATTTGCGCTCACCCCCTTCTACCTCTATAAAAAAAATATGCTTGGGTAGGGCTGGGGTCATACAATTTTCAAGGCTATGTTAGGGACTCGAAATTAGTGGCAATCGTTTATTCTTTGTTAGTGCTAGTTTGTGCTTAGATTTATTTCATATGTGCACTCGCTCTTATAACCTCATTTAAAAAAACACCTTCGGACAGACTATATGTGGATGTGTACTAAAAACAAGAGGGGATCGTACACAAACGAGCACTAGTGAAAACAAACGATTGACACTAGTTTCTTTACTCATTTAGCACCTTCCTTGAAATCGCATGTCTCCAGCCTCACCCGAGCGTATTTTTAATAAGGGTAGAAAAAGACGAGTACAAACGAAATAAATGTGTGCACAAACGAGCGCTAACAAAGCACAAACGATGCACAAGTGACTGAGTCAATCGTTTGTGCACATTCGCTTGTAGCTATTTTGTGTACAAACAATTGGTATCACTTTCACGCCAACCCCATGCGGGCAAGAGGTGGCCGTCATGCAACCCCTCTCCCCATCCCACCAGATTAAAGTACCAAACTCCATCTGTGAGTCATACTACAGGCACCCGCTTCATCTCTCTATCAGGTTTCAATCTTTTAAGTTGATTAGTGGAAATTGTACAAATGAGCAAAAAATGTAAAATGGGTTGAAAAACGACCCCAGTACCTAAGGAAAAGTGTGAAGGGGATTGAATTTTGTAAATGTTACAAATTGCATCGCATCTTTTAGGGCTTTTGGTTGCTTTCAATTTGAGTAAAAAATGTTTCAGTGCTATCGGCAAGCAAAACGAGTGGGTACTTGATCATGAAAAAAAATATGGAAATATTATGTTCCGAGAAAATACCTACAATAATTTGGCTAATGTTTTTCTAAATAAACGAAGACCTGTTTCCTATTTCGTCAATTTTATAAGTTTTCGACATAAAAACATGTAAACTTATTTCGTGGCCAAATTATAACAACTATTTCTGTAAGAATTATAAAATTAACAAGCGGATATGTATTTGCTTCACACCTCCTGGTAAAACGAATAAGAATAAGTTTTACTGTTTACGTCAAAGTACACGTATAACATAAGGAACAGCATGTGGGTCCAACTGTCAGTAGGTAGTAGGTAATAAGTGGAGGTGCATAACCTGTCGCTGTTATTCAGAGGTTGATAATAATTTATGACATCAAATACTTACAAATTATCGAATACATTTGAATACACGTAGGACTGAAAATCTTTTATCGAGTAGAGTTCACAAAATACGTGTTTCCCTTTGAAGTAGCAATCAATTGCGGTTTTCGTTTTATCTACATTGTTTTTTGTCAGTCGTAAAAACCCTTCAATCCAAAAGTTGATTTCGTCTGCAAAAGAACAAAAAACCACAACTATAATATATTGTTTATATGAGTATCTATTTATAAATCGTACTGGTATAGGCAGGTTAGTCTAGCTAGGTCGTAGGTATAAGTATAATTATTATGTACATATGGTAAACGTTTTTCATCCTTGACATTTAACAGCCAACGTACTCAAATTAATACGGGATTACCGATAGTGTTAAAATTTCTTTCTTATGTTCAACCAAGTACCTATTTGACTCATCCGTTGTGACGCAAAATAATGTGTTAGATTGAAGAAGACGAATATTTGTAAAAATCTATTGCGTATGAAAGCAATGAAACGTTTCATTATTAATAGACATACCTACTTACTAAACCGATACTCGTTTAACAATATTTTTATGGTTTGAGATTTTCTTTAAAACTTTATTTGATTTTCTTTTAATATTACGTAGGCTAATATAAATAATTATTATGTATACGAAGGTATGTATAGAAAACATGTATGTAAGTAATAATGGTTTATTACTACCCACATTTTTTATATCATTCGTAGACAAACAGCTTGGTAAAATTTTTCGTTCAAATAAGTGTCTACACTACTGGTAAGCATATTAAGTACACATATGTAGTTCTATTTATTTATAAAAACTTCGCAAAAAGTAAATAGATACATTTTTGAGTACACCTACTATAAAAAGGTAAGTATATACTATATAGATACGCATGTTCTGTATTCTTTATTGTGTCTAGAGAATTAAACATGAATTTGTATTTTCATTTTTTTTTTCTTGTGTTTTTGGTCAAAGAGATTCCAAAAACAATTTTTCCTGCGAAATTCAAGTATACTGCTTGAAAATACATAGTTTTAGGCTATCGATTCATGTGTAGAAAAATAATTTTACACGAACCGAATCCTAATTATGAAGTGTTTACAATTGAGGCATTCTTTCAAAGAACAGCTATAGTACAAAATTATAAAATTTGTTTTATTGCAATTTTTTCTAGTAAATTTCATCAGGAAAAAGTAAAAGTTTATTATTTTGCGATCAAACTTGGTTATCATTCATTTTTTTACATTTTAAAAACTACGAATTTGAACGTTTTTTCTAAAAAAACAACCATAGTCTTGGTTAATTATTGATTATTGCAGTTAAAAAAAAAAATCATGAGAAATCTTAATAAAAAATATGGCGTCCGATAGTAATATTTTAATTTTGAAAGAAATTATTTTTCGTTTTTATTGTAATCTAAATCAATAAAGAAATTATGTTTTTAATTAAATTATGATTGATTGATAATTTTATATTTCACTCCATTTTATTATATCATTACTTTTTGCTTAAAAACCACAATAGTGGTCTATTGAATGATTGCTGTTTTGTGTAAAAAACAACAATAATCCAGTACATTATTATTTTAAATCTGATTTTTGCAGTTGGTTAAGAAAATAAAGTAATTACTCCAATTTAATTCGCCCTTTTTTCAAATTTTGAAAATGATTAATACCCATTGAACAGAATTTTTGACCCTTCGTCGAATATAAAAACGTTATTTTGCTATCCTGTAAAATTTCATTTTTGTACTATGGTTGTTCTTTAAAAGAACACCTCAATTACCCTTGTTATGTTTACAATTACCCAGCAAAACGTGAGTGATTGTAAAAAAAAATGCGAAGGAAGAAATGAACTCGTTAAAGTTGAAATTCTATCATTTTGAAAAGCAAATTAGTTCAAAAAAAATGTTTAATTTCATCGTTTTAGGAAGCCATTGAAATGGTACGTATTTGTAATCATTTTGGATATGAAATAAACTAAAATAAAAAAGGTAAATTTAAATTAACATTAAAAACTAGCCACAAAAGTTCAAAACAAACGTACAGAATAGCTATTCGGGGTGTTTACAATTACCCCGAAAATGTAAAATTTTCCAGGATAATTGTAAAGACCTTATAAAAAATTTACTAAATAAAATTTCAACGAGATAAATAGGTACGAATAAATATTTCAAAATGCATATAAAATTTAAGAATATTGAAGTTTTGGAAAAATGTTGATATAGAGAAGAATCGACGTCGGCAGCCACATTGTGTACCATTTCGGAAACTCTTCACATAATTAGGTATTTCTTTTACAGTATTTTTGCATATTAAGCTCCATTAACTGTTCGTCGAAATAATTTAAATACTTTGTTTGCAAGGGCATTGAAAAAAAAAAAAAAAAATGCTCTGTCCAGGGAAAAAAAAGGTGACCACAAATAAAAATGAAATTACGAACAAATGGTAACAAGTTTTTGAAAATTAATATGAAACGTTATAGGATGATTAATTATACAAAGGATTTAATTATTCAACAATTAGATTACCTATTTGAGTACTTGCATCAATAAAATTTTAACATATTTACCAAATAAAAATGGCAAAATAATTAAGCTCAATACTTGACTTAATGATCACTTATTATGCATATAGGGTAAGTCTATATAGTAGCTACTCAAGATTACTTTATGCGATTATACCTTGAGAATTTGTAAAATCACAAACTAACCTTCTTTGGATGCTGGTATATGAGGGAAATGAGGCTGTTTGATCATCCATTGCTTGATAAGAGCGACATCATTTTGAACATTTTCTGGATTCATATTGTACTCTTTGAATAAATTTTTCACTCCTTCCTGATCAATGTCAGGTCCTGAAGATAGTACCACCATTGTTTCACGTTGATTTGTTCGTCCTTGAATGAAAAATGAAATGAACACAAATGAGTAATTAATAAGTAATCATTAGAGTAAAATATCGTGTGAAAAATTTTTCAAAGAAATGCTAGTTTTGTCAAATTCTGATTTTAGAAAGTGCAGGCTCGTTGCCAGCCTTCAATAGTAGGGCATGTTCGCTGGTTTCTAGGGAATGCTCCACAAATGACATAGCCAGGAATATTGTGGAGGGGGTGGGGATGGTCACATTTTTTTCAGCAATATATTTTAGCTCGAGCAAAAATTCGAAGGGATCAACAAACAACAACAAATGGCAATTTTTCAAGCAATGGCATACATTTCATTGTTTTGAAAATTATGGTAATAAGCTGTAGTGTAAATATAATTGGTTTCTGAGGAGGTTCTATCGGAAATTTCGTAAAATTCTGAGTCTGAAGAGTCAAAAAATGTGTATTTAAGCACATTTTAAGCTCTGTTCGCTGAAATTTACATTTTTTTCTCTTTTGTAAAATCCCCTGCTTTTATAGGTACCATTTGTAATGAGAAAATAAAGGCCTCAGCGTAATGAGGGCAAAAAGGTGAAAAAGTAAGTCTGAGTATGAAGAAACCACCGAATTCAAATTTCAAACGGTTCCCAAGTTTCAGTTAAAAACTTAAATAAAATAATTCAAACCTCAAAATAATAAAATTGAAATTCGCAAATTCCGTAAGCCCAATGCCAATTTTGTTACGTTTTTTTGATTTCCTGCAAAAAAAAATGGCCCGTAGACCATTTTAGCATAAGGGATCGATGAATGTAATTTTTTTTTCAATGAATTTTTAGTGAAATTGACCGAGTATAGTTGCTTTTAGTCACTTAGGGTAGTTTTCATCGCTTTTACCGTTTACCTTTTTCATGAATTTTCAATAAACATCCTAGCATTCAAAAATACACCATACATATAGTTCAAGGAATAAAAAAAAAAATAAAAAATTGCTTTCGAAGGTCTAAAACAGATAAAAAGTGCACCTTTTTGTAAAATTTTTTTCAAAACACAATTTTTTCCACTAAAAAATTTTTTATAAACGATAAAATCAAAATATTGCACTTAATCGTCTAAAATTCATATTTTACGCCCATTTAAAAAGACATTTCTCAACAAAATTTCTTTTACAGTTTTTCAGAAAATTGTGAAAAATTCAAAACGTGACTTTTTTTTAAATCTCCAAAAAGAGGGATAACAAGTGTCGAAAACTTTCGCCAGTGATCAATTTGAGATTAAATATGTGTAATACTCGTAATTTCATTTTTAATAAAATTTGTCAAAAAATTAATTTTTCGATTTTTCGAAAATTTTTTAAAATTTACAGCTGTGTAAGTTGAAAAAACTGAGTTGGAGAATTGAAATTTTCACTGCATCATTTTGAGGTCATTTCACAACCATTGTAACTCTATCATTTGTATATTTCTAAAAAAAAAAAAAAAAAAAAAAAAAAAAAAACGAAATTCAGCCCACCCTGTTTTATCTACAGGGTACATTTTGACAAATTGGTCAAATTTCGAAAATCCGATTTGGGCATCTGAATGGAGATAGAAAATGAGAATGGTAAAATTGCTCCGGTGAAATATTTTGACAAAATTTAAGCAGTATAGATGTGTCCTATCGTGAAACTATTGAAGCCAACATTTTAGATTTCCCAGCCCCTCTTATCAGATAAGAAAATTAATTTTTTCCGTGCTAATTAAAATTTTTCTCTAACAAATCGAGAATGGAGCAAACCCTGGGCTAAGATTTAACAAAATATTACGAATGAGAAATTCAAAAAAAAACATTTTAGTGGATCTTCAAGCACTAAATACAAAATTTTACAATATTTTACGAATTAAAATGAATTGCAACGGTGGAAAAAATCACTCCAAGGAGGTTTAAATTCTTACGTTTATGATTTCGAGGTAGGTAAATAGTGTGAAAAAAGTAATTGAAGAAGGAATGAGTAATTAAAACATTACAATTCACAACTTGGAACTTCAAAACGTGTGGCCATTTTTATATGTTTCGCTTAAAAAATTCAGCGTGTATTTTTTTTATGACTGCAAATTTTTTCACAAACCATCATACTAAATACACGAATAATTAAGATCCATTAATATTTGCGGTATCTTTATGGCAATCTGCAATAAATGTTATGTAGAATTTTTTCTAGCTGCTCATCTTTACCTATTACTTTCATTTTTTACGTTTTTTTCACAACTTGTTTTCATTAGTGTCCATTTATTATTGATAATTCAATATATTAAGGTATCAACCCTACAGCAACTGACCCCTTTGGTGGAAAAAATTCTTGACTGATATTTACTTATACTTTTCTGCGATTTTTATTGGCATCCGCTACACAATTTAATCAATGGTATCTGAACTGCGATAAAATGAATCATGAATTTTTTAATTTAAACCTCATGTAACAACTAACACCAGACCATAACCATTTAGTAAAAATTTTCAAAAAATCCGACAAAATATAAAATCTATTTTATCAATAAATATAGATATACTGAGAAAATTGCGAAAATTTGTATAAGCAGGTGTCAAGAAATTAGAAACTGTAAAAATTGATTCGGTTGCGATTAAGGTCGATGTAAATTTTGCGAAATAAAGTAAAATTTTTTTTTTGACTTTTTATCTTTACTTATCCACGGTGGTATGTGTGTGTGGTAAATGTCAACATTACCAAACGTAGCGAAATCGTAACACCTGTGTAATCTTTTCTAGACCGTCCTGCCACACGTGATTTTAGTTTCATGTACAATTTTTCCGGTTTATAGGTATCGAAGTGTTGCCAATTATGCTTCCAAGATGACTAAAGCGAGACTACGGTTTTAAAACAAAATTTTTTTCGGACCAACTGAATTAATTTATTCAGTGCTTGCGTTAAATCTTATTAAAAATGGATATAGAAATCAATTACGCGTATCGAACTCTCGAAAACATTTTTTTTTTAATAATCGTCCAGTAAATCTAGGTACACTTGCGACATATTTTTCAGGATCGATTAAATTATACCTGTCTCGTTTGAGTGAACATTTTTTTTATATCTTCTCAAAATCATCTTTCTGAAAGCATAGGGTAGGTAGAGGTACCTTTAAACGGAGCGAACCAACAAACCTATAATAATTCAAGTTTACGTAATCATCGATAAAAAATTAATGCGTTAAAAAAATTAATATTTATTTTACGAGCCTACGTAAATCGCGAGTAGACTTTGAACATAACGTGGGTAACACATTTTTCAAACGATGGACTAAATCGATGTAGGTAAATAAATGAATTTAATTTTTAAAAGAAAAATTCACCTGCTCCCTAAAATGTCGAGATTATTTCTTATAAAAGTGACTTGACAAAAAAAAAAAATAGACTAATAATAATGATAAAATACTCACGTTGAATTTCGGTAGGTATATTTATTTATTTAGATTTTTACAAACTGCTAGGTAAATTCACCAAGTAAGTATACGAAACTCACGAAGAAAAAAAATTTAAAACGAAAACAAAAGCGAATAAATGAATTAACTATAAACGAAAATTAATGAAAATTTCAAAAGTAATGATCCGATTTTTTCGAATTTGTTCCTTATAAAACTTTCGATTTTTTTCCGCAATAAGCTATTCCATCTGAGGACTAGACTCGTCGACTTTAAAATTCAGTTTGAACCCGAAAAATCATCGTAATGCGCGCATCAGTACATTACCACCATAATCACAATTGTTAAATCATCGTGATAATTTGTAAATTCGTAATGATCAATTTTCTTGTCTACATTTTTAAGTATCACTATCCGCGAAACACGCGCTAATAAAAATCTGCCAAGTGGAATCTAGTTTACGGTTAATTCTATTACAAGAGGGGGAAGAAGTATAGATACTTGATAGAAAAACAAGATTCCCTTGAACTTGTGCGATTCGCATTAAAATTGAAATACGCTGCTGTTTGCTGTTCTTTGGAACTGGCATAGCACATATAAGCATGGGCAAAACGTAAAGTGTGTTAAAAAAAAAAAACATTCGCGGAATAACACGCGCCGTTTTCCCGTCGCAAAATTTCATTTCTGAATTTTGTTTTTAAAAGGAAACATCAAATATATGTACGAGGAAATGAGAATTTGTAATTAAGGCGGAAATAAACTTCGTTAAAATATTGCAATAGACGCGTAGGTCGGTGTCGTACAAGTTCGATTTTAAAATAGCTTTTTTTTAAAAAAAAAATATCTATGTACGTCGATAGGAAGCTTTTAAAAATAGGATTCGTAATGCGAATATCGAATACATAATATATTTTTAAGATGGTATCTTTTATTTTTAAAATATTTACTATACACACATTATTTTCATATTTTTTTTAAATTTAAATGTAAGAAGGGTAAATAGATACTTAAAACTTATAAAATGTCTACTCGAGCTATTTGTATTTAACTCTTGCAAGTATTCTCATAACTCGTAATTTTGAGTAGGTTTTTTTTACTAATGAGAATGCTATAAACAAACCTTAATATCACATTATTTCAATTCTCCAAAGCTCAAAAAGTTAGCAACCAGTAGACAGGCATTTCGTATAGATAGTTACTACATGGTTTCCAGTTTTGTTTTTGTTTTTGTTTTTTTTTTTTTTTTTTTTTTTTTTTTTTTTTTGAAGGCGTTTTTTTTTTTTTTTTTTTTTTTTTTTTTTTTTTTTTTTTTTTTTTTTTTTTTTTTTCAGTTTAGAAGTCAGTTTTTATTTTTATGGTAGGCAGCGAGGCACTCAGGGACCAAATCCAAAAAATAAGTCAATATTTATACTCAGTGACCTCAAATAAGTTTCAATCAATCTGTCAATTCATTTTTGAAAATTTTTTTTTTGAAATTTGACTATATTGAGAGTACTGCTGTGGATGTTTAGAGAGGTCGGATCAAAAAAATAAACCAATATTCACACTCAGTGTCCTTGAATTAGTAAGAATCGGTATATCACTTCACTTTCATTTTTCTGAATTTTGATCAAAATTAATGATCCTTACGACCTGTCTTCCCCAGGCGTGTTGAGATTCCATTTTGAAAATTGACTGACAGAAAATCACGATTGTTCAGCCACTCCATTGAATTTTTAAGGCCGAAACGACAGCAAATTCTTTCACTAGACCACTAAGAAAAACTCGCAAACATTTTTTGAGCGGAATCGAAAAACCCAAGTGACTTTTTGGGTAATTTTGACACGAAATTATACCACCCAAAAGTCATCTTTTGAGGGCTATGAGGTGTAATAGGGCTGAAATGTTGAACGTTAAACTTCACAAATAAATATCTGAGATACTTTTACAAATCTACAAAACAGACTTCAGTGTCTAGTTTAATTGGTGAGGTGAGGGGAATATTCATGGTACAAACTCAAAAAATGGCAAAAATCTAATTTAACCCAATCAGAAATGACTTATTTGTTGCTATACGGGAGTGAAATCAAGCTGGAAATTCGTTGGAAAAACGTTTGATAAGTAGTTGGGTATGTTAGTTACACGAAGTCTGCAGTTCACGAGACTCTCCTAATGTCTACATTCACCTCATACCCTTCGTTAGATTACCAAATTGACCTCAATTAGGGACATTCATTTCAAAATATGTTTTATGAATGTTTTTTGTAACCAAAAATTTCGAGATTATTTTTAAAATTTAATTAATTCCTGTTCACAGGTCTATGTAAGTATTCTGTTGCAGAGGTTTTTCACGTCCATATTTCGCACAAATTTCAAATCCAATTTTTTAATTGGTTCAAACAAAAGATATTAGCTTACGTAAGGGACCCAAATCAAATTAATAGGCATACTTATAAATTAGTTACATTATCTCCAATTCTGAGGGCTGGATTAAGAATATGTGAGACCCGGAGCGGATAGCAGCATTGAGGACGCCTATTTTACTTTCCCACCCCCTTCCTTTCTCCATAATTTTTCATTCATTTTGTAGACACATAAAATTCAAAAAGTTGATTTTTCAAAACAAACTGCGAAACAACACGGTTCAAGAATACAACATGGGCTTTTTCCAGAAAGGAAGAGAGGTGCAATAAAAAATGCCAATTAGCTTATAATTGTAAAATTTTCAACTCAAATGCTGTTACAGATCGAAGCTTGAACTATGACTAACACTTTTCCCTTTCAGAGAAAAAACATATCCATGTCAACATTTTAATACGAAGTGCAAAAATTATCCATAATCATCTTATTTTGTGAGTTTTTGATCAAAAACTTTTTAATCGAAATCGTTTACCCTTCTTTTTACTCTATTGTAACATTTGATTTTATTATTTCCTAGCAAACTAAGAATTAACAATCAACCATCATCACAAGATTTTGATCAAAAACTTCAAATCAAAAATCAAAAACTTACTATTTTTTATTTTTTTTATTTAAAAATTTTTCCACTTCATTATTTTTCAATCTTTTTAATCAGACATCCATGACAACATTTTAACATGGAGTGTAAAAGTCATAAGTTTTTTCAATTTTTTTTATTATTAGTTTTTTTTTATTAAATTTTTGTTATTATTTAATTTTTTAATTTTTCTATTTCTTAATTTAAAAATTTTTTAAATTAGATATCCACGTCAACATTTTAACATCAAGTGCAAAAGTCATCAGTTTTTTAATTAAAAAAAAAATTCAACATAGAATGCAAAAATTATTCATTATCATCTCTCATCGCGAGTTTTTGATCAAAAACTTCAAAAATCAATGATCAATCAAAAATCTAAAACGTTACATTTTTATTTTTCAATTTTTTTTGTTTTTGTTCTATTTTTAATTAAAAAATTTTTCTATTTCTATGTCAACATTTCAACATTAAGTGCAAAAATCATTCATTATCATCTTTTATCGCAAGTTTTTGATCAAAAACTTCAAAAATCAAAAACATTACATCGAAAACGTCAAACTTTCAGAAATGGATTCCCAGCCGTAAGATGTATACATATAAAAAATTATTCAAAAAACCAAAAAGGAGCCCGAACAGGGAGCTGGGGCTGCAGACTCCCAGCCCACTCTAATTTTGCCGCTCCCAATTCGTACTAATTTTTGGTGAAATCGGCGATATCTGGAAAACTCAGATACCTAAATTATTAGAATCCTGAAGATTTTTAAAAATTTTGATATTCTTGGTAAAATAATAAACCGCGAATTTAAGAAAATTCGGCGGATTGATTCAGATGATATACTTGAATGATCTATACGTTCATGGAATGTTGTATGCAGACACAAATACGATCAAATAAATGTACTTTAATCGTTTTTCGAACTCACATCGCACCTGAATATTTGCTACGTGTAACAAATTCGCACGAAAATTAGGCTGGAAAACCTTCGATATATTTATTTTCTACTTAAAAATCAAAACATATGGTTCGACGGTACTGCATAACACATTCCCTAATACATATTCTGATGGATAGGTAATTATGTATTTCGCACAACAGCGTGAAAAATTCTGTGATCGGAAAATAAAACGAATGTTTATATTTTTGAAGAATGCTCTCTCAGTCAATATTGGAAGTTGTAATGCTAGTATCATTGATATTCGTGTTCTTTTCAGGAAACTTATTGCCGTGCTTTTGTTTGAAAAATGACTTGATTTATTCTATAAAAAATATTACACATTCCGGTGACGAATTATGGAACGAGCACGTGCGCAAAAAACGTTATGCCATTTTTCCCGAAGGAAGTACGTTTACGGTGAGTGAAAAAAATCAAACGCATAACACCAATGCAATATATTTTTTTTTTATTCATCTGAGAATTACCTAACGCATCGCCTAGGTACCTAGGTATATTTATATTTTATACGATGCCTATCTATTCGTAATCGAGTATTTTACAGGTGGCGCTTTGTGTTACTGTAAAACTACTTACTCCGGATTACGATATATTTACCGAAGCTATTAACTGGTCATTAACGTACGACTTACCGGAAAGTGTTCAAGATTATGATAAGAATTTATACGGATATTCACCTCCGGTATTAATCAGGAGAAAACGTGCTAATTTATACAAAAAATTAGAAATACTCGTTAATAAGTGGGTGCATTTTTCATCAATTTTTTTTTTTTAATCACTTATTTACAATTGGCCGTTTTAAATTAGGAGAGATGATTTTTCAGATATGGATTCGATGGTCGTGCTTGTATACTACGAGCTCTATGCGAAGTAACACAATTGTTACCTGAAAATGATGGATTTCTAGAAGCTATCGTTAAATTACTTTTCAAGTAAAGATGTACCTCTACCTACCTACTTTTCATGTGCACATTAAGTATTATAGATATAATTTAAATGTAATCATTCTCGTAAACATGAAAAAAATTACAATGAACGTGTTAAAACAGTAGATAGGTAAGCCTGTCATCAAGTACTTACTTCGATAAAAAAAAGAATTAAATACGTAATTTATACCTGCGTATTAGTTTCTTTGTCCACTCGGAATCTGATTCCGACTGCTACAGGTATCGCCTGTACATATGACCTCGTCACAGAGTTAAAAAGAAACCAATGCGTCATTGAAAACTAGTTCAATGAACCTGTATTTTTATACAATGTTTAATTGATAATTTTTATTGCTTTGTTTTCATTTACATGGTAGTAGCATTTTAAATATGATTTTAAATCGAGTGAATATCCATCCATTCATTTAACATTATTAATTGAATCATCGTGAAATAGATAAATCGAGCTCGAAATCAAATCTAAATAAAAAGTAAGACTCTAGGGTATAAAATATGAAATTTTAACATTGCTTTTTTCCCAAAAATTTGAAGGATCTAGTAAAAAAAATTTGCGAATAAATTTTAAATGATTTTGGTAAAAAGTTTGAGTCTCTGACTTGACTTTTGACACTCCCTAGGTTGATTTAAAATTTCAAAATTTACATGAAATTTAATTTTTAAATATTTTTTGGCACCTAATAAGCCACGCTTTTCGAAAAGTACAGAATCACGTATAAAAACGAAAAATCGTATACCTACAACACCCTACAACACCTATTTTGAATTTTTTGAGAGGTGGAAAAGCAAAAAAAAATCTTCACAATGCGTTACTTTCTGGGTTTGATTTTTGGATTAAAAAATGGAACTCTCTGTAGGATTATATCGGTGAAATTTTCGAAAAGCACATTCAGGACTTCAACATACCGAAATTCGACCATCTAGCTCAGTTTGTGGGGGAGATTTGCGTGGAACGAACTCAAAATATAAGATAAACTAAGCAAAGATATCGTATCGTTTTTGAGGACTGTAAAGAGGTGCAAGGAGAATGAAAAAGGAAACCTCCAAAAAGTCACATCTATGGCTTCTATCAAATCTACACACCAAATTTTAATTTCCTAGCTCAATTTTGAAGGGAGATATGCGCGGAAAAAACTCAAAAAATAAGAGAACCCTAGCAAAAAACTGCTTTTTAAGGACTGTAAGGGGGTGCAAGAAGGATGAAAAGTCAAACTCCCAAAAGTCACATTTATGGCTCCTATTAAATCTACATATCGAATTTTAACTTCCCAGCTAAATTCAGAAGGGGAGAAATACGAGGAACAAACTCAAAAAATAAGACTAATCACCCAAAACTATTTTTCCCCTGCTGCGAAGAGGTGCAATGGGGATAAAGACTCGAAACCCCTAAAAGGCTCATTCAGGATCTGTACTAAATATACATGTCGATTTTAACCTCCTGCCTCATTTTGGAGGCGAGATAAGAGTGGAACAGCTTATTTTCAAGATCAAAAGGGAAGAAACTCCATATCTCCCCGTTTGATTGATCTAGCAGGCTGATTTTTGGATATGTTGTATAGTATTTTCCAAAAACTTGCGGTTTTTTTTACGTGGGTTATCGTATTAAAAAAAATTCAAAATCAACAATTTTTTTAAATTTCAAACAAGATTTTGTATGTCCTAAAAAATTGGGATTTTTTTCTGTTTTCGTCTTACGTGGTCTACTACGACACATAAAAGCTAAAAAATTCAAATATTTTTTTCATCGATATCTACGTAAATCTTAAAATTTTAAACCAATTTGGAAAAGTGAAAAGTCGAGCCAGGATTCCAAATTTTTATCAAGTTTATTTGACGTCATTTTGCAACTTTGTTTCACTGGACCTCTTCAATTTTCGAGAAAAGCCTAAAACTGAAACGCTCTGGTATAGAAATAGCTTACATATTTATGAGTACCTACCTAATGTTATTTTTAAATTAGCATTTCAAATTAAAAACATTGATTGCGCGATTTTACGAAATTTCAAAAGTTTTACTTTCGCACCTCGCTTATCAGCTGATTTCAAGAATGGAATTTCTTTACGTTCATAAGTATTATGCGATTAGTATGCAATCTACACTACAGCTCAATGTTATCACAAATGAATTTCGAATTCTAAATACGTTGATCATAAGAATAGTGCACGTTGATATAAGTAGGTGTTTGTGTACATCTTATGTTTTCCTTATGACAAATTCTTGTATTTTTATTGTTATTATTATAATTGATAGGTAGGTAATAATTATTAATTGCATTTTATTTTCATTTCAGAATGCCACTTCAAAAAGTAATCGAATCAGAACCAGTGGAACATCTTGAATACGACTCCGCTTATCGAATTGGCCTTAACAGAAATAATCAATGTCACGAATTATTTTCTTCGTGCTCAATTTCCATTCTACAGATTTTATTTAATTTACAACGCAACCAAGGAGGAACGTAGAGGGACTAACGCGATATTTTCTGAGGCAAATAATACAAAAAAAAAATAAAATAAAATAAACGTAGAAAATAAAACCATGGTACCAAAACTTGTGTTCCTAATTACGCACCTTTTGTGGCATTGTACACCTGTACCTAGGCCTACATTTTGGCAATATTACATAATCCGCGGTATCTATACCAATCATAATGCTTTAATAACTGGTACATGTACTTACTACTCACGTGCATGGTTATTACTGTCTATGATAAATAAGTTTCATACGTATTTTTTTTCGCTTCAGGAATGAATTAATATGTATTTGAAAAAAAATACAAGAAATTGTTTACTTACATATACGAGCATGTAAAAGTACATATGACGTATCGCACCAAAAAAATATTTTTTTCTTTTTAAATATTTTGCACTCTGAAAACAATGAAAAAAAAATGTACAAAATTACGATAATACTACCTATTTTTGCGTATTCACCTATCGTCACATGTTGTATGTGAAATTTTTTAAATAAAATGGTTTTAAAATAATTGAATATATTAAATAGATATGGCACAGCAAAAAAAACTGGTTTTAATGTTTTACCTTGAGTTTTTTTTTTTTTTTTTTTTTTTTTTTTTTTTTTTCTAATATACAAAGTGTTTAGTGAGAATTACTACTATAATCTCAACACTTATCCAGGAACAAGGAATTAACAAAGGTCACTTAAAGAATCAGTAGGTACTAAAGACGTTTCTCTCTGAATCTTTATATTAAACTAAACCATTATTAAAATATTACTTCACGTGTTAATGATTAAAAGCCGTTTCATTTCTTGGGTTGTTTGATTATGATTACGTGAGAGTAATTTAAGAAATTAATTAACAATAAAATCGTTGCGGGATAACGACGATACGTCGTTGTTATTTGCTCAGCTAATTCGTAAAATGACTTGCGTTCGAATGTTCGCATTATGGTAATTGATTTGTATAATTTTGATCTTTTGATTAAATTCGGCGTAAATCTGCCTCATATAAATAATGATAGATAGGGTGTGTTCAAGTGTGTAAGTGTAGTGAATTTGCACAAAATGTACGTATGACTACCTATATCTGTATACACTTATGTACATAAACGTGCACATATAGCTGTAAAGCATATTTGTATAACGTAGTTAAGGTTGTGCGTAACTAGGTACTAGGTAGTTAGGTGCTTCCCAAGTACATTATACCCAGTTATCCACCATTCAGATTTTCATAAACTTATACTGCATTATCATATTTTAAATTAAAAACTAACTGAAATAAGTATGTAGCTTAAGTACCTACTCATTCTACTCACCCATCTACGATTTATCTATTTTTTTTTAAATTCACACAAATAGCAATGATAACTTACTCAAATGATGATTACCTAGCCATAGAAGTATTTACTTCGTGTACATTTTCTTGACAAATTAACTTCATGAAAATTTTTCTCGTTTATAACAAAAAAAATCATGAAAAAATTAATTTAAAAAATTTATCACATTTGTAAATCTTGTCAACAAAATTTTCAGTATAAAAAAATTTTACCCAGAAATGATCTAACAAGTTTTCGCGAACAATAACATTTTCTCTGACTCAACTACAAGTGAGTGTTTATCTTAACAAGTTAAATTTTAATCTTCTTTATAGCCAAAATATCTTCTAAGCATCTCACATTTGTAAATATTATTCATTCTTAAAAAAAAAAAAAAAAACTGTATGTCAAAAATTTAATCTATTCTGTTATAGTTATAGCTATGTAAGTACAACGGTTTAAATAGGCAATACATTTTTTAATTTCAAAATTTACGCAATACTTTTTAAAATTTTCAATTTTTTCACACATCAACATCATGAAAACTGTATTTATGATTAATATATAAATAGTAAGTACGTATTTCAACTACACAAAATCTGAAGACGATGTTAAGATGTACGATTATAAATTGAATTTTTTTCATTTTCATCTTATAATTATACTGCATACGTCGCAATAAATATTTACAATACCATGGAGTGGTTAATCTATGACAATACCTACATCTAATATAAGATTAATCGAAATGGAACTTTTCAATAATAGGTGGATATTTTGTTTTAACAAAACAAACCAAACCAAATAAGTAAGTGCACGTATTAAAGAATTAAAATTCAACGAATGGTAAGTTGTTGTCCTATCTTATGACACATACGTCATCATCGTAATTGTAATTTTTTAAGTTTGTGCATTGATGTAGAATATAATCGTATTCGTCAATTGGCTCAAACCATTCTTCTGGCAACGAGGGGTATCTATTCGAAAAAAAAAAAAAAAAAAAAACAAAGAAAATTATTCTCACTCTACACGATCTTCAAAGGTAAAGATAGGAGAGATGGACATTGAGGGGACTAAGCCGCACCCCCAAACATTTTCAAAAAAACTTGATAGGTAAGTGATGATTTGTATGACTGAAAACAGTAATATGCCATTTTTGGAGATGAAAATGCCCTTAAATACATATTTTCAAACTTTTAATTTTCGTCTTCAAAAATATGAAAAACAGATAAACGCTAAATAATAACAAAAAAAATTTTCGTATAAATCCGTATTCAACATAAGAAATTTCAAATACGCTTAAAAATCATTTTGATACCCAAAGGCAGATTGCTTTGCTTAGTCTGCATTACCTTTCCACCGAAGTTACGCATTAGGGTCAGCCGAATTATCTTTTTTTTTTTGAAAATCTGCAAACAGCGGGAAGGTTACAATAATTCCAAAATGACCTCAAAATGATGTGGTAAAAGTTTCAGCTTTCCAACTTAATTTTGTTCAACTTGGAAAACTGACTATAAGTTCGTTAATTTTCAAAAATTGAAAAAAATTGAAGTAAAATATTTTTGAAATTTTTTAATTAACTACGAAATTATTGCACATAATTATATCAAAAATTAATATTATTGGAAAATTTTCAACATTTCCCCTTTATCAGGAGTTATTAAAAAGGTAATTTTTAGCTATTTTTCAACGATTTTCTGGAAAACTTTGAAGGAATATATATCCGATTTGTCAGGAAAACTCAAGAATGGTCATCTTTCATGCCTATTTATATAAAATTGTTAAAACTTTCGCGACTCTTCTTTCCTAATCAATAGTGCGAGTGGGGGCGGGGAAAGAGTACAATGAATCAAACAGGTCGACCCCACCAAAAGACACATCTGGGATCTATACTAAATCTGCTTTCCAAATTTCAACTTCCTACTTCATTTGGAGGGGAGTTATTGAAGGAACAAACTCGAAATATGAAAAATTGGCTAAAAAAACTGCATTTTTGGAGCTGCGAGGAGATGCCATAAATCCAGAGAGAACTTTGGGCCATAAATTCGAAATATTTTAAATTTTAGATATCTATTTTTTTAACATCTCCCTTCTTTCCCTTCATTACAGTAACGCATAGCATCGTTTTTTATTATTTTTTTTAAATCAAGCTATTAAAAAAATGAGAACTTGTCAGCCCTCATTCCACAATGAAGACAAACTAATATAATAGGCAACACTTACGAAAAGATTAGATGAATAATTTCTTCAATAAACGAGTTTTGAATCGGAGTATTTGATTGCGATATTAATCGTCCTTTCGATCGACATAGCAAGTTTTTAAGACATAATTTACCATCGATATTTAATCTGAAATTGATTATTCCAATAAGATACCTATTTACTAATCCTAAACGTTGTAAGTATAAGTATACTTACCTACTTACTTACATAGGTATGTAAAATTGTGATTATCTATTAATGTGTATGGATTACTTGGACTTACTGGTTTAACATGTACTCAATTCTCGGATAAAGTGATCGTTTTTCTCTTCTGTTTGCTTTTATTTTCATATTTTCGTCTGATAATAATTTATCTAAATTAACTGGTACGTCCCAGTTGGTTCCCAATGTAGCTCCAACTGTAAAAATTCCTTCAGTTCCTAACGCAGACATTAGATAACAATACACAAGCTGAAAAAAATTATATTAATATTATTAAATAAGTATTTCAGATTTTAATTTCCCACCTCTGCGGAAGTAATCTTATCATTTTTCTTCTATTTATATTTTTGGTGTTGAAATTTTTTAAATTTAATTTTGACACGAGTATACGTGATGCATAAATAAATGTATCGTTTACACCGAAGAATACATTTACGCTTATGGGATAGATCCTTGAAATGAAACAGTAAGAATAATACGTAGAATAGATACCTGTATAACTGTGCCTTTTGGAAATATCAAAAAACGTTTTTTTCTATTAGATCTCGTCTGTTGTGGTATATCTTGACCGTACGCGATAAAAGTTTCTTGTATAGTTAACAACCATATGATAAAAGACACTTTGCAAAACATATGCATTCTTTTTCAAACATATGATCCATTTTTTATTTAAAAAAAAAATCAAGTAAGTATACTATTTAATGAAAACGAAATAGACGAGAAAAAAATGTAGATATAATAAAATACCAAATGATGAAAAGTTCATTTAAACATGGCACACGACATTATAAAAATTTTACTGGGAAATCCTATCTACGAATGGATATTATTTAACGGTAATTATGACAGATGTTAGAAGTGTTACAGTTGTAACTAGTGAGCAAATATAAACATTCACAACGGTATTCTTGAATAATAGGTACCGAAGTTTTTGCATATGACGTTTTACAAGCATAAGGTACCTACAGTTATGCTAATACGCAGGTAAGTTATTGCTTATTATACATATTGAATTATTTTACAAAATACAAAATAAATAATGTATGCGAGTTGCAAGTGAAGAAATAAAAAAAAAAAAAAAAAAAGTTGTGTTGACTTAGCTATTCTTGCATTTTAAGTAAATTTTTTTGTTTCATAATTTTTACCTGAAATCGATTTTTCAACATAGGTATATAATTATATACTGTTATTTGGGTCTTTAAAAAGTTGAATACATAAAAACTCATCAAGACACCTATAATTTAATTTGAAATTAAAAAAAATTCCCATCATTAAAACTATTGTTTAACGGACGTTGATACAAATACTCGTAAAGTTACCAATGGTTTATCTAGGTTATCAAGTACTTAATCAAAATAAAGTTGATACAAATTCATAAATGATTTTTCTTTACGAGTACCTAGACTTATGCTTATAAATTATACTACTGTAAGGTTCAGATTGAGTAAGTATATCATGAGAAAAAAAAATAGACAAATGGAAGAATAGCTATTAAACATTTGTTTTTGATGAATACATGCTCGTGTCTTTTGAGAGAAAAAACATACCTTCGTTACTCAATCTATGAAAAATTCATTAAACTGTTCTTTGTTTTTTACACGTATAGATAGATACGCGGTACTTGAGATCTTACATTACTCTGCTGAAATAAAATCAGACATTAAAATTTTTACTGCCGTTTTTAATAACTTTATTTGCACGAAACAAATCGCACAAAATATGTAGAATTGTAGATACCTAGACCCACAGTTAACTAATACGTCTTATTTACAGGTTGATCAGGTAGAAGGTGAAGTCAGATAGATATAAATTATTCGCTGAAAAGAAATATATATTAACACGAATTTTCCCAGATAAATGGAAATTAAGCTGTTGCATAGGTACTGAAATTTTTAACGCATCATCATTCTCAAACTTCATCGTGCGTAAGTAAATGTAGAACAGAAATTGGACAATTTTCAGCATCTTCGCAGTACCTTCTTGTGATCGGTTGCGATTTCATCGATCCACTGTCCATCAGTCCATCAAATATGAAAGTTACAAAATCGTGAAAGGTGTTCACTGTTCATATATTCGAATAAATTTTTATTTCTATTCTAGGTAAGTACTCACAAAAATGCTAATTTCATTAATGGACCGAATACATCGTAAGAGTATACTGGAATATGAGAAATTTCACATACAGTTCGAATCACACACGCTGTTCCATTCCAGCCGTAGCTGAAACAATGGTTCGTACCATCGTTCTCACATTTTATTTTTTATAATGAGATGAAAAAAATGATGAAAAAAGTAAAATATTCAACTTACGAATCGAATAAATATTCTGTTACTTTACGAATTTGCTCTGGATGAAAATCAGCGCTCATTCCATCATAAAATTGCATTTGTTTTGGTTTTTTTGCTTTTCTCAAATCGAAATTTGCTCGAAAGCCTATAGCGTGAGCAAATATCTTAGAATATTCGACCGAATTGATTTTAATATTTAATCGAACCTGTAAAATGAGATCGTAAATCAAGTATACGTATCGGCATAGGTAGGTAACGCTGATTTTATAACAATATATTTGAAATTTTTCAAAAAATAAAAAAGTAAAATATAAACTCACAAATAATTTAGTATCTTCTCTTATTCTTAATTCAGTCGCACTTGCAATATGATAATACGTTAAAATCCAATACGTAAGCAAAATATTGAAATTTATAACGTTTTTAAAACGAATTATTAAATTAAATAGCATAATTCTTTAACTTATCGAAAAATAATAACAACAAAATAGTTCACTACCTTCTTAGGTTAGATGACCGTAGCACTAATTAACGCTTAAGTACTAATACCTATCTTACAAATAATACATATCTAGGTACTAACATATTTGAAAAAGATTGTGTTCAGTTTTTTTTTAGCACCTTTGCCGTGTTGGGAGAAGTTGAATAAATTTTCAATTGATTTAACCTAAACTAGCAAATTTTACCGAAAAGCTACGATTACGCAGGTAAGTTAAGTATACCCTTTTCGTTGCAACATCACCTTCGAAAATGTACTATTATGTACGTCATATTTCGGCATATAAATGATGAAATTCAGGCATAATATTCGTATATAGCCTAACATGTAATAAAGTGAACTACACGTAGAAGACAGGTAGGTAGTTATACATAATTTTAAAGATATGCTTTGTAATACACGCGTCATATTCTTTCGAAATAATATTTTTCTTTTCTTCAAAACGTACTATCCTCTTTTTCGGCTGAAGTATTATAAATATTTGGTACAGGAAAAGTAAAATTTTTTCGTACAGTTCCGTTAAAATATTGATCAATAGGCATTCTCTGGTCGTAAAGAGATGGAGCTTGACAAATTATTACGCAGGTGCCAGCAATGCAAGCAATTGTGAAAACCCATAGGAAAAATCTATCCAGTACCATAGATACGTATTTCCAATCTTCTATAACCTATAAACAATTTAATAACAGGTATAAATAAGCCAGTATACCTACTTACTTATATAGATACCTATTAAAACTGGGACCACGTATTTAGTTACAAAATAAAATATGTTTTTGAGAATTTTTCAAAATTATGATCTATTAAATGTAAACAAGAGAGGAGAAAATTCAATCCATTATTTTCGTATCATTCTTATGACCAAAAAAATATGAGTGTAAAAAAGCATTTTATTTTCAATTCTAAAATCAAATCGTTCTACTTTCTCAATTTGTTCAATTCCAGCTATGAAAGTAATGATTAAAGAGGAAATCCATACCTCGTTTTCTTTGTCTGTGTGTTTTATATGATTTGCTATGAATCGAACTCCTTGTAACGCGCTAAGTACGTCGGGAGACATGTGGCGTGGTATAATATTTTCTAGATTAGTGGAAATTATGAATTAGTAAGTTGGATTGAAGGCTTGGTTTCCATGGAAATTTCAAGTTGAGAATTTTTTACCTGCATCGTGACTTTTATGCGATTCTCTTGAACAAGAAGACTTATAAATTGATGACATGGTTTCATAACCGACTGTTAATTCTCTAGGACTGCTGTTCTTCGGATCCACTCCGTATCCTTCGCTAAAACTATTTACAATATTTTTAATAACACGAATATTGTAGAAATAGGAACATAATTTAAGAAATAGATTAACTCAGAGATTAATGATGATTTTTACAATAAATTTTATACCCATTATAAAAATTCGCTGCTGATTCATTTCAATAAGTAAATACCTATCTAATACTATTTTCTGAATCATACTACCAACACGTTGGCGATGATGTTTAAAAATACAACAAACTTGTCAACAACATCTCAAACAGACAACATCGAGCTTAAGGTTTTTTAAAAAAAAAAATCCTTAAACGTTTCCAAATAAATTCTAAAGATAGGTAAGTAAGTAAATAAAAACAATAAAATATTTACCTAACGTCATCACAAATATACGCCGAACTTCCCATCAGATAATTGTGACCATATAGATCGGCGAGAGTGTAAGGTGGCCTACGCATCATTAGTAAAGGAGGCATGATATCAAGAAAAATTTTGCGTACCCAAGGAGACATTTTATGAGTTGCCGGAGACCTTGCAAATAGAATAATGTGTTAGTATGGTTATTTTATACAAATTAAATCGTGCTGTTTGTAATTGAATGAAATTCTGAATACCTGAAATGCACATTTAACACACACACTGTCACACAAATCGACAGAGTGACTAATGTCATTGTAAACAGCAAATATTTTCCTAACAGAGGAACTGCTAGCGATGTCGGAGGAATAATTTCAGCCAACAAAAGAAAAAACACAGTCAACGATACTAAAATTGAGCTGCATAAAGTTACCTAGTTCAAAAAAATTACCGTAATTAATTTCTTTCATTTATAGATCCAAGAAAAATTCTTGAATAAAAAAACAAAGAATATCTCACTTTTTCACCCGAATCAGATGGTAAATAAAATACCAAAACGGTTAAAAACGTTATACCAACTAAAGGAATGATTAAATTTACTGTATAGAAAAGTGTTTTCCTCCTCATCAATATACTAAAAGTAATATCTGAAAAAGAATTGATTTAAATAGCCAATAAAATTACAAAGGTAATTTACTTATGCTGAGAGTATTCTGTACCAGCATAAGGCTCTGCACAACAGGGATAATACTCTTCATTTTTGGTAGCAGGAACAGCTAATAAGTCCCATTCAACTGATAATATAAATTCGCTAAGATCGATTCCAACTGCAACATTATCAGAACTAGGATCTCCATGAATATGTTTCAGATCAACCTTACGGCCAAAAAAAAATGAGATGTTTTTACTTAATCAAAAACCAGATAAAATTAAGTTTTGTATATGAAAATTTACTTGAAGGCCATTATATGTCCAAGAACCAAATTTCAGTAAACAATTTTGTTCGTCAAATGGAAAATATAAAACATTCATTTCACAGGAAGATTTATAAATAGCTGGAGGCACCCAAACAATTTCCCCATCATATTTCAAATTAGCTTTCGTCATAAGTGTGACTTCAAAATTTCCATCAGCGCTGAAAAAATATAACACGTGTTCACACTATGAGCAATTAATCATTTTCATGTTTTGTTTTCAAAAAAATTAGCACATATTTTACGGCAGTAAGTATAATATAGTTGAGTTATTTACACTCACTTATTATACAAGACAATGTCAGGTAACCAGATCAGTTCAGAGGGTACAATGATTTTTTCTAACCCTCAATATTCTGCTGGATCCCATCTTAACTTATAATCGAACCATTTCTAAAAATTACGTTGAATTAATATTTCAAAAATTGTTGTTATTAGGAGATTGAATAGAAAAGTATTACTTGTACGACCCAAATGCTAGCTGTGACCACTTGATTTCTGAGATTCTGTTAAGAGAATAATAAAACGAATTCGTGTGTTTTCCAATTAATTAGTTAGATAGTTAGGTACCTATTGAATTTATAATGAAAAATACTCACCACTTCAGTTAACTGAGCCAATTTCAAACCCAGCCAAACGGTAAGTTTTTCAGTATTATTTTCTACGGGTCTTATTAATCTATTATAATTACTCAATAAATCATCGTATAACCTCTTAGCGTCGGGATTTGCTTCGCTAATTTTATTACCTACAGCAAAAATGAAATTTCAACAAATCAACGATAGTAATATTTATGTTATGTAAATATTGTAAATAATATATCGTGTCAGAACAGGATTATTATTGATCAGAAAGAAATACATGATCGCCTAAGTAAAACTATATTCACAAACTACTTTTCTTACCTTTTACACAGTATAGAAAAATAAAGAATAGCACCGTGAAAAAAAATATTTTGTACTTCATATTGTCATGGGTTAGCTCATATTGAAGAAATCTCACGAACCAATTCTACAATAATTTCCTGGAATACGATCCTTTCTCAACAAAACTTTCTCAAAATTAGTTCATTTTCAAACACGCAGCTTTTTTGCGCCTCGTCGATCAATATGTTTTTGAATACCAACTTGACACACTAAATTTTGTACATAGATGCTACCAGGGCACCATATAACTTGAAAAAAACTACATTCAAACAAGAATAATAGAATTATTGAATATTAATCGGGTAGTGAGATTTATAATTATTATTTTGGTTCCAACTTGGCACACTGCAAATAAAATGATGGATGCACCATTGATTTTGAATAGGTAGATATTTTTCTGATTCATTATCCCCAAATTATTATTTCCTTTGCCTAATTTATTACTATTCATTTAAACAATACCTGTACAATGTACATGCATCTAAGATTTGCATAAAAAATAAAAGTTCATAAGAATTGCAAAATACCATCTTCCATGTACTTTATATGTTTAAAAAATAATTATTTTTCATTCCAAAAAAAACTAAATTATTTCAACTTTTAACAAATTTTAGTACTTGTAATCTTAAGTGGTAACACTGCTAAGATTAGTAGGTTCTTACTTAGTTCCTACTATAGGTTCAAATGAAAACAGCAAATCGCATGTTTGTCTATTATCTTTGAATGCTGTTGGCAACACTTCGCTAAAAAGAATTGATAAAGCATAGCTTATTATGATTATGATTATGATTACTTGTCGTTTTATTTGCAAAAATTCGTGAAATAAACGTATTTGTGCTTGTGATGTGAAGCGAATTTTTATAATGGTAATTGTATATTAAACAAGTCAGTCATTTATTCTGTTTGTGCATACCTCCGTCACTATGGTGAGTTGTTACACTTCTAATTTTTCATGTGTTATTTCTTCAAAATTCTGAGCATTCGTAAATTTGTTCCTTTCCTGTTTCAGTCAGCTCTATTCAATTTTCAAAGTTTACTTAGCGTATTGTTATTACTGATTTGCACTTGCGCCTATGTAAGATCAATTCTTCCAAGTTTACTCGATCGTAATAAAGTAGGGTAAGTGATGTATAGTACTAAAGAATGTAATCAGTCACATTACCAATTCGTGTTTCAAATAACTCTTTGTGCATTTCAGATTACTTGGTACATTTTGGAAATTAGCACGAATTGGTGAAAGAAAAAGTCCATATGTTGCCGCGTGTTGTGTTATAATGGCATTTTCTATAATATTTTCTTAATATTAAAAATGAATTTTCTGTGATTTACCTGTTGATTTTAATAAGATGTAATTTTGTATGCTTGAGATAAAAGTTCAGATTTAAGGTTTCAAATTAATTTTTTAATTTGTTAGTCGTACATAACATCAGTTATATTTATACAATTAAAACTACGGTAAGAAAAGTTAAGGCAGTTAACTAGGCCATTAAAGCAAATTTGATCATAAGGTTAATGAAAGTTGTACCTCATCATTATAATTACTCGTTAGTCAACAATAAATGTAGAAAAGAATTTTCTCTCGCAGACAATGTATCAAATTTAAATATTGATGAAAGACTAGAAAAATATAAATATAAAAATAAGTATTGTAAAAATAGCCCAGCTACAGGTTTACTCATTTTGAAAACAGTAATTCTAAAAGCAACGTCACTGCTTAAAAGCTATTAACATAATTTTGACTTCAGGAACGCCCTGATTAAAAGCCACTCAGATGACATGAATAAGGAAGTATCATTTATGTGGTATTACATACACCAGTAATTTTACTAAAATTCAAATAAAATAATGAAAACTGTAAATATCAATTACGTAACACGAGTTTTCAATACTTGTTTGTGAAATAGTATAGTAAAATTTGGTTTCATTTCAGCACAAATAATCGGAATTTAAATTTAAAAAAATTAGGTATAAAAAAATACATAATAAATACTGTAAATAGTACACTTCTATGGAAAGTACCATCCTAAAAAACAAGAAAAATTTTCATTGAATAAAAAAATGTGATGCAACATACTACAAAATATAGATACAAAATTTTTCTTGCATCAGTCCTTTAAATCGAACACATACGCACTGTAAGACTAATAATTAACGAAGAACTTCTTATCTGATAATTTCTAAATATTTCTGTTTATGTTTACTGAGCATTTCTGTTACAGTAACAAGTTTCTTCAGTGAAACCTAAATTACACATAAAACTTCGGTTATAGCATTCGTTGTTGAGTAAATAAATTACAACATATAAGATATTCTTCAAATACCTGAGTTTTACTTAAATTTTGCAATTCTTTCAAATGAGACATGCAAATGTGATGTAGTGTGGCCAACTCTCGGGCTGAGTCACCTTTTATTTTATCATCTATTGTATCTGGTTTCTCAGAAACACTCTATTGAAAGACAATATAAAATGCATATGTTGTTTTATGAAAAGAAAAGACAAGTGTTACGAATAAACTTACAGATAATTGGTCGAGAAATATAATCATGCGCTCCTTGTTCTTCAATATAAAAGGATTTACGACCTCCATGTAAGGCTCTTTGCCACCGAATTCTATTAGGTTTGCTAAATTCTGCAAGCATTTTGCAACCATTACCAGTGAACGAGCTGCTGTCGGTGCTGGTGAATCTATAAATGAAATTGACTCGTAAGATATTGTGGTAGTGAAAAATTAATGGCGAGAATTCACAAGTACCGGATATAAGATTGAATTTTCTAGGATTCAAAATTGCTGGACATAATAATCTCAAAAATACAAAACCGGATACAACACGAGTACGAACAAGTCTCTCATGTGGCCATTTATTCATAACCGATCGTTGCAAGCAACCAAAAATATACCTCAAAGTTCTGAAAAAATTCTTTGGATTAATAAATTATTGAAAAATCGATTAATGACAATGATAACGAAACATACCGCGGACATGCGTCGACAGACAAGAATATAGATAAAGTAACTTCATCGAGCACTTGCAAAAGAAATTCCGCATTACCACAAGCATCATCTGGAGAGTCCATTTTACTAGGATTCAACTGCAATAATCAAAAACAAATAGTAACACCAACTTGAAGAATATTCTGATGATCAACATTACTAGATTCCAAACCTCGCATGATATTTTACTGTCCAGTAATTTAGAAATCGTATCTTTCAAGGCAGCTTGTAAAAATGACGTACAAACTGATTTCATATACAGGTCCATTATAGTAGTGGTCAAAGATGCGCCTCTAAATAAGGTTGATGTTTCATCTTCCTTGTCGATTTCTGCATCATTCAGCGATCGTAATAAATCTGCTTCTTTCTGTTCGTATCTAAAAATATGAATTTGATGATACATCATTTTTTAATTACACTGAAGATTTTTTTTAATCTAAAAGCACCAAACACCTGAATATTCTGAATAATGCGTTTGCTAAAGGCATGCGATCCAAATGGCATACATCAGAAAGAGCCTTTACAGCTTCGAGATCAGGATCGAGTAATAATTGCAACATAGGCGAGTATTCTTCAATGGGCATAATTAAATCATGCAAGTATCGAATTCTTAAACGAACTGAGCCCCATTCGCCAATCGGTGTTATACCAGACAATTGAAACCAATCTTCACTCTAAAATTTTCATCTACTTAGCTCATGGACTAATTAAGAAAGAAAAAACACAAAAAGGTACAATTAGACTACCTCACTTCCATTATTCAAGTTTTTCAACTCGACCGTTGATTCAGCTACTTCAGTATCTTTAGAACGTTTTCCTTTATTATACAGAGTTATGGTAAAAGTCAAGACATCTGGTGGGACATCACTGTAAAATAAATTACTTGTAGTATTTTTAAAGAATACTTACGATTGAAAAACAATACTCACTCAATGGTAAATTGCTCATCGTTGAACGGCTCCCCGCTATTTTTGACTTTGGTCTTGGCAACTTTAACTTGATTTAGAGAGATTACAAAATATGGATTCGGAGCTAACTTATACGGTAGTCTAATTAAAACAAATGACAATTACACTAGTGACATGAATGATGCACGATGGAAATTGAATCATTACCTATGCGCATCTAAAATATGTAACTGTAAGCATCGTAGTTCTCTTAAATTTTGGGCTTTTGGAGACCTGGAAATTTGAGTAATACACCTGGTTCTCAGAGCACTGATCCATTCCTACAATTGGTAATGAAATCACATTCAGTTCTAAACGATAATGGCTCACTACTGAAATTAATACCTGAAATTGTTCCAGCGATCCTGCTGATAAATAAGTAATTGTAGATAAACACGGAAGAGCTCTCTCAACTAATTGGAAGCAATGTGGTCGATCAAATACGCTATCGTCGACTTGATAGAGATAAGCACAACTCAAATCTACTAAACCTTTAGGTTTGGTACGCTGAAATAAACAAAAAATTTATATGAATTCAAATAAACCTCTAAGCCATAAAATTCTCTCAAACACTTACTTTCGGATTTTCATAAAAGCACAAATGCGTATCAGTTGATCCACCTGTGCCACCTCCACCTCCTGTACTGTTTCCATCAAAGCATATCAAGACAAAGTACAAAGATTTCCATTTCTTGTTCTTTTCACTTTTTTTAAATAAATACCCTTGCATTTTTATTCCTGAAAAAAAATCCAGGTGAAAAAATAATCAAAAGGATAATGAAAACTAGACTACACTTAATACCTTTCATTTTCTTTAAACCGACTTGTTCACGACATTCTCTTAAAGTAGTGTAAATTTTTTCAGCTTGTTGAATTTCTTTAGGTTTTACAGGAGCATCTGTTTCAGAGGTGGTCTGCAAATGAAAAGAACAATTTAAGACACCTAAGAAGTGAAATGTTTAAAAAAATTTTGATTATGTACTTACTCTACAAACTGGTAAAGCCAAAGTATGCCCTTCTACAATTTGCTCTTTACGGTAACGATTAATCACTGCGTCTAAACACTCAAACGTACGTCCTCCCATTAAGTATCGGACACCTCTTTTTTCGATTCTAAATCTTTGTATTTGATTGTTGATATGGAAGAACAACGAGTAATCACCGGGAGAATTATCACTCGGTCTAACAAGAAAACTTCCCGGACCAGCTGCGTGAAATTTGCTTTCGTTTTTATTAACGAATGAATACAAGTTTATTTAAAAACACCGGATAGTTATACCTTTAACGAGTAAATCAACAGCATCAGATTTTGTAAGATTTGGATGAAACCAATTGAAAACCGTATTAGGATCAATGTTTTCATCAAGGTCTTGAACAAGTTCACGAAATATCATTCCTTGCTCTCCAGTTCGATGAGCTGTGACCCATAGCCAGCCATCCCCCATATCATTATGAACGAAAAATATATCTCCTTTTTGAAATCTATTTAAAAATTCAAATAGCTAGAACGATAGGATTAGATGTTAATCGAAGTTGATTAGAAAATGATGATTTACGTCAGTTCATCAGTATCAGGCATTTTGGTATATGGCAGGATTGCAACTATTCTTTTTTTGTCATTGACCGGTTCTGGAGGTGGAACAGGGTATATCAAACGTTCTCTTTTCAGGAGGTCGGACCGGTAGGTGTAATAAGCAATTAGATCAGACAAAGAATCAAACTGCCTACCGCCTATATAGAAATCCCCGCAAACCGCTGTAATTCTGTAACGTACGATTGAATGAATATAATTTTGAGCTACATGGAAATCACGGAAAAAATTCCAACCTGAAATGATTGATCCCAGTCTTTCCCAAGTACGACAATACGTAAGAACCAGGCTTTCGATCGCTTTCTCGAGTTAAATAACTGCCAACTTTACCCGCTTGATATAATCTTTCCTCAGCTAAGTAACGGTCCAAGCGACCATGATACCATCTGAAGAATTGCAATACATTATTACACATATATAATTGAATACTTTCTGATATTTACCAATCAACATACAAGTTATCTGGTGGTGCTGTAACAGAGCCATTATCAACGGTTTCATCTTCAGTTTCATCGACAAAAGGGTCAAATTCTTCCAAAGGTAATATCGGATCTAATCCATCATCACATCCATTATTGATCAAATGATTAATTTTATCTCTATGCGGAAAACTAGCACCACCTCGAATAAATTCAGCCATTCGGTTTCAGTGCTAAAATTACAACATAACACAAATAAATAAACAAGAAGATTCGTTGAGAATCGCAGTAAACTAGAATATTAAGCGCTCTAAATAAATTTTAATTTGTTCATTTAAAAACATCGAAAATTACGTGTTTCAGGAAGTTACACTCGTTTGTAATTTCGAACAAATCAAAGTGTGGACTATGAAATGACTGTGAGTCATAAATTATACAGAATAACAACAGCTGATTGTTATAAAATTTAATTTACATCGTACTTCTGTCAGGAATAAAAATAACAAATTAAAAGAAAATCATGAATTATTCAATGAAACACATTGAAATGAAAACACAATAAATGTTTATAATCACAATATTGATCAGAATCACTATTTTGAATTTTGAGTTGAATGCTCATCTTGGCCCATCTCCGTCTGCAGGCCTCAGCCAGCCACAGCGGTAAGGGGATTATAGACAATTCGAATGATTTGTGACGTTCTCTTGTGGATAAATTTATAACTACACAGCGTCAACGGTCAACTCTTCGCAGGGTTGGGCAAAAAATGTTTTTTTTTTTTTAATTAAAATTTAAAAATGAATACGTACTGTGTACTATTATTGGAAATTAGTGTTTGACACATGTTGGAGGAAATGTTGAAACTGACAAAAGGCACTTTTAGAGCACTTACCTGATATACATTACAAATTTCAGCCTGCCAGGGCAATTTAGGGTTGAGTTTGAAAGAAGGCTGTTCCACCTATAAATCCCTTTCAAATTAAGTTGAGAAATTGAAATTTGACGCTGTATATCAGAAATTAAAAAAAATTAACCAATAGGTAGTGAGAAATAAACTAAAGAAAATTTACCCTTACTATGCAAAAAATTAGAGGCGCATGAAATTGTTTTTCTAAAATTTGTGTTTTAGTGGATATTTACTATTTACCCACCTCCCTTCTCATAATTTTTACTTTTACATTTTAAGCGGTGAGTTATGCCAAAAATTGCAAAAACCCCTGAAAAATGTGGATATTTTGAAATCTTTTTTCACCAAAATTGACTTACAGTCAAACGAAATCGCCATAAATGAATGGAACTGATCAGAAAACCTCCGTATCACAATTTCTGATTAGGTGCATGCAAAGACGGTGCTCAATTCCTCATAGTCATCATACAAACTACTGGAATAAAAAAAGTAACCTCAAATTCATGTTCATTGATTCAAATTACCCCTACCTAAGCTGTTTATACGATAATTTTATATGAATTTTGAACTTTAAATTCTTGTATACAATTCTTAAATACCAACAGATAATGACGAAAAAAATCTAAAATTCGAAATTCATGTAAAATTATCTTAAATAGCAACTAGATAGGGATAAGTTGAACCGCTGAACACAGATTTGAAGTTAGTTCTTTTATTCGAGTAGTTTGTACCATAACCATAAGTTGCACCTTCCTCTCATGTATTATTTCAGTTTTTCATGTTTTTAAAAATTCAAAAAACACCAATGAACAAACGAACATAATCAAAAATCGAGATATGTAGGTTTTCTGATGTACTCTTTTCATTTGTAGTGATTTCGATGAAAAAATTTCAAAATATCTTCATTTTTCAACAGTTTTTGGAATTTTTCATATGATGCACACTCAAAATACAATAATAAAAATTCTGGGGAGGGGGCGAATAGTAAGTACCCATTAACACTAAGACACTCATAAAAAAAAATTCATGTACCTTTTGATTTTTCCGTAACAAAGGTAAATTTTCTTTTGTTCATTTCTCCTCACTTATTGAATAGCTCCCCCCTCTCCCTATATATTATGGTTAGTTTCAATTTTCTAGCATGAAAATAACTTTTTGACGATTTTTTATTAAAAAACATGCGTTTTTTCAGTGTAGAGATGGTGGTAAGTGGGATGAGGGATGGTTCCTGCGCTAAAAATTTTTTGGGGATCTCAACAATGTTCCATGACGATTGTTAAAATCTGAGGACAGGGCTTAATCATGTATTTCCATCGCGGGTACTTTTTCAAAACTGTGCCATCAATAAATCTTTTATTGCAAGTTACCTCTGTACTGTATCTATATAATACATATGTATATTCCAGTAGTGATTGACACTCTAAAAATAGATAATTTTCAACCGTTGTCGCAGCAATCAAACGCGATAAGAGATTCTAAGAAATCAGCAAGACTAACTAATACAGTAAAACTACCTAACTAAATAGTAAATATCCATTTGAAGAATTCATATTAATAGAAGAACGAAGTTT